>CM038043.1:141454012-141694012 GCA_021397845.1 Areca catechu
TCTATCCTAAACAACATTTTGGAGAAGTCCATCGTTAGCCTCTTTTTGGTAGTCATGTCGACTGCATGGTCTAAATCGTACACTTCCAGAGCTGCTTCATTTAATCAGCTCATATAAGATCTAAGGGATTCTTACTCCCCTTGATGTTAATTAGGGAATCAGAACCTCATTGCAGCATCCTACTACTGGCAAAATGAGAGACAAAAGATCAACTCAATTGATTGAAAGAGTGGATGGACTTTGGCTTTAGACTAGAATACCAATATCAGGAGAACTTCTTGATAGTGGAAGGGAAGGTCCAATATAAGATTCCATTGAAGGCCCTATAAAGAGGCATCAGGACTTTAAAACTTTCCAAGTGATCCACTAGGTCAGCTGATCCCTCATAGATTTTCAATTATGTCATCTTAAAATACTTTGGCAATTGTTCTATATAATTTGGTCTCCAAAAGATGGATTAGTAGTGAAGTCAAGGCCCTCATCTCTATTTAGGGCAAGACCTCATAAAGTTTCAATATGCTGGTCTAGCTCCTAGATCTTTTGATCTACCTTTGCTTCTCTTGTATTATGTGCCTCGAAGGGTCAAAGGGGCAATCAAGCTGGCATTGATCCCTCATCACAACGAGGTGAAGGAGAATAACTCCTTGAATGCCTAGGGCTCTATGGTGCACTTGGATGAGTATGCTCCTCTCGTTTGAGACTTCATGAAAGAGGGAGACAACGTTGCTCTTATCATAATGTTCCTAGTACTGTTGGAGTCTGAGGTAGTACTGCCTGGTCTACCATCCATTATGGTACCAGTGGTGGTGCTACCAACACCACCAGGACTTGGAGCTGAATGGCCTGAACCATTGCTTCCAGCACCTGAATCTACTGGGAGAGTTGCTCCAGGCAATCAGGTTGACCTCCTATTGAGTGGTGCTAGCTTGGAGTTCTAAGAAGGGATCTCCGATAGGTTGACTAGCTTACTAGGAGGTGGTGGCACTAGAATGCCAAGTGGAGCACCTTTTGATGGCATGAAAGCTCTACTTAATGTTTCTTCTGAAAATAGGTGATACAAGAACAGGCCCTTCCTCTATCTATTAATATTGCTTCCTGTTCACATGCTAGAGGTTACTAGAAGAAAGGTGCTCTTCTATATATATATAAGAAAAGTCCTAGTCAAAGGTTGCTCCAATGAAGGCTCTCTAATGATCAAGTCAGGTGACAGGAAATAGGAGGAAGAAAGTAGACGAAGAAGAGAAGAGAGTGTGCATCGCATGTAGCATACCTTAGGAACTCTAAGGGATCCCCCTTTTATAGGTAAACAATGAGGGCATTTTCTAAATGCTAAAATTCTCGGCATGTCTGGTAAGAAGTAATAGGGCATCAGATCCTGTTAGGAGATTCGGTAGAGGATCATTCTATTTACACAAAATGGCTGCATCTTATTAATTAAAACCTTGTCTCTTTTGCATTGCTAGCCATATTTCTTAATGGTGATAGAGACTATGGCTTAGAACTGGTCACATTATTGTACTTGAGAGGATTTATCAGAGATTATTGGATCCAGCCTTCTGATCATGCTACTAAGTGCAAGGAAATAAGCATCGAATAATTCCTTCTTAGATTGCTTGGAAGTAGGTTGCCATGAGATTTTAACTTTTCTGGGTGCAAGGGTCCTGGGTCGGACCCGATCTTCCTGTCGAGGCTAAGGGTCAAATAAGGCCAAGGGTCTCTAGGAATGATCCTGATGCACTGGAGCTTAGCTATTAAGGGCAAGGTGAACCTTCACTGAAATCAAAGGTCACCTAAGCCGGGGTCTCAAGGCATTATTTTGATCCATTCGAAGGGCCCCAAACCTTGGATGCCGAAGGTGTAGTGGTCCTTTATTGGGACCGAATGTCAATCAAACCGAAAAGGCTTAGTGCCACAGTTCCATCCCCCTTGAGGGATAGTCTACCTCGAGCTCCAAAGATGAACCTTGGTCACTGATGCTTAGCATGCGCCTCTTCCATCTAAAGAATGCCAACAGGCAATGCGGAGGCTGAAGCCTTATGCATCAAAGGTCCCATGCCTACCATACTATTTGAAGAACTATTATATACAAAAACATGGCATGTAATTTCTTTCATTTCATTAAAAATTTCAAGAGGCAACTTTGCTGACACTTCCTCATCATGGCAAAAATTTATATTTTGTCTCTCATAGACCATGTCATAGATCTTTGGTTGATATTCTATTAGAACAAATGCTTCACACATAAACATTCTAAGGGTGAAGGGCCCGATGCTGAAGATCAAGGAGGCCAAGGGGACCTGTGTAGCTTTGCCTCATCTAGGAAATGGCAGGAGACCACTTGCACCAGCACTCAACTCGAAGATCCTTGGGATACCAAGGGTGGCGGATTAGATCCCATGTCATAATCCTTAATCATTGTCAAACAATGATCATGGATGGATCACACTTAGATCAGCCATTAGACAGCTTGGTAACATAGGTAGGTCCTAATTATTATTCAAGTTAAGCCAGTCTTTATAATAGATTTTTGGTTAATTGATTGTCTAAGAAGGTTGGAAGCTGACGTTTTAATCCACAAATAGTAAAGATTCTAGTTAGATATTCATATTTATTTAAACTTTTTGTTTTAAGATAATTTTATTTTAAAACTAAATGTGGCTCCCACTATTTTTAAGGATCTCTCACACTCCCCTAGGAGATGTGAAAATCCCTATGCTACTAAGATTTTAATGGTACTGGGATCCCATCGATATACGTTTACCTTACTTGACACATATTGGTGAGATACTATACTGATGAGTGGACAATTATTGTCCAATACTTCTAAAGCATGTTACAGTAATTTAGTTTCTAAGTCATGAAGCCTCACCATACTCAATTATTGGACCAATCCTTAGTTAAGTCAAACCCACCATTCAAGATATAGCTAAAGTCATCATTTGGTCTCTCACCGTTCCTTAGGCCCAACCCCATCATTACCTAGCAATATCTCATGCTAATAATGTTGCCCAGATATGGTGCCCAAGAGGGGGGGGTGAATTGGGTATTTAAAAATTTAAAGCAATATATGTGCTATCAAGTTTTAAGGTGAAGAGTGATAGTGCTTTAATAATTGTGCAATGGAAGCAATGAAATAAAATGGCAATTAAAGAGCTAAAGAAGTTAAAGAGAAAGGCAATGCAAACACACAAGAAATATAGTGGTTCGGTGCACCTAGCACCTACATCCACTCCCCAAGCTCCACTTGGGAATTTTCACTATAATCTTTAGATTACAGCCGACTTGTTTTACCAGGCTCACAAGTCAAAACCTTACACACTTGTTTTGGCTTCGGGCTAACAAGCAACCCTAGTTGGTTTTATCAATTGGATCACCAACAAACCTTACTCACTTGTTTTGGCTTCGGGCTTACAAGCAACCCTAGTTGGTTTTATCAATTGGCTCACCAACAAACCTCACTCTAGTTTCAAATTCCCTTGAAACTAGCTAAAGACAAAAGAGTATGAGTACAATGAATTAAAACTAAACAAACTCCTTTTGAGCAATAATAAATTCGTTGAAGCTCTTGATGGAGACTCTTCAAGCCTTTTCCCTTGGAATCTTTGGACCTCACTAAATGCCAAACACTTGAATGTTGGATTCCTCAAAGATGAAAAACTTTTGGCTAGGGAATCTCTTGGTTTTCTCACTCTTTTGGCTTGGAAGTGATTGAAGGCTTTGTACTTTGAATCAACACTTTTTCACTTTGTCTCCTTATCTTTTTTGAAGTTTGGTGGAGGTTAAATACCTCATTCATGCTGAAACAACTCCACAAGACCGTTAGATTCAAAAATATGACCATTTATGGCTGTTAGAAATCAAATCAGAAGTTCAGAAAAACTAGCCGTTATGCCATGAGTCGACCTCATGAGTCGACCTCTGAATCAAGTGTCGACCTCATGAGTCGACCTCTAGTATAATTTAGGCAAAAGTTCAGAATACCATAGTTCTGCCCATTTGAATTCTCAGGCTATGAGTCGACCTCTGGTGTCGACCTCTGGATAGGTGTTGACCTCTGGTGGTCAACCTCTGGAGCGTGCCACTGAGATTTTGCCGTGCCGGCCATGCTGAACTTTTCTTCTCTTCATGAGTCGACCTCTGGTGGTCGACCTTTGACAAGGTGTCGACCTCTGGGGGTCGACCTCTGATCTGAATTTTTCTGAAACTCTTTGAGATGTGCGTGCCATGCTTGAGTTTCTTTAAGCCTTTGTTTCTTTTGTCAAATATTTCTTAACAAGAAGGTCCATTATGAGAATTTTGATCTTGTCCAAGGTAGAAGAGCTCTTTTCCAAATCAGGCAAACTTAGTTTCATCATTGTCCTTTTGATACTCTTTTTGAATAACCTAAGTCCTGAAACTTTATCTTGAGATTAAACATTAGTCCAAACATATACTCAACCTTTTGTTAATCATCAAAACTAAGGAGTCAAAGCCAACAATCTCCCCTTTTTTGATGATGACAAAACCTTGAGTATATATGCAATTAAGTCCAAAAGCAAGATATAGCAATAAAATATTTTCAAAGAATCCTTACATGCGTGAGTGTATCATAAAAATTTACTTTTCATCTTCTTTTTGTGAAAATATTTTCAAGAGTTACTTTTTATTTACTTCTTTCTTTTTGTGAAAACATTCTCATGAGTCAAAAAGGTAAGAATCATATAAACTTTACCACTCATAAGACGGAGATCTCATAAATACATATATACTTTACTAAATTTGATCTCATAAATACATATATACTTTACTAAATTTGATCTCATAAATACATATATACTTTACTACTCCCCCTTTTTGTCAAGAATCAAAAAGTTCATTTTTGTAGTGAAAGATATATTAATGAAACTTATGTTCAATTATAATGAAGTATTTAGGTGCATAAACTACATGCTCCCCCTCAATTTGTGCATTCAATATAATAAAATATTCTAACTTAAGGGTTTAAAAAAAGGTAAATGTTAAGAGCTGGTATCAGATAAAATGGCACAAGATAGATAAAACAGATGTATTCAGTTACAAAATTGCTTACAAAGTAGGCACAAAATACTGATACAACAGATCATACAAAAGCAAACTAAGAGGCTACTCCTCATCAGAAGGTATATCAAAAGATACAGGAGCCATGATCCTAGATGAGGATTTTGGAGTCCTATGAGAGGAACTCCGAGTCCTCAGAGAGGGACCAGACCTAGGGGTAGTCCTACGAGATCTATATGTCCTAGGTAAGGGCTCCACAGATGTCGAGACAGAGGCAGTAGCTGAAGGAGTGGACGGATCAGCATGCTGAGTAGACTGAGCTGGGGTCTGCCTGCTGACTAGCTCATAAGCTGTGGGATCATCGATATCTGTCTCTGTATGCTCATCTATGTCATCCGGAATCCCGGTGATAGTCTCAAATAGTGACTCTGTAGGCTCAATATCAACTGGCACAGCTGTGGCTGGAGGATTTGAACTCGGAAGATCAGTGGAAGGAGGATCAGCTGAAGGGGGAATCTCTAGAATCGGCTCTGCAGGTGGAACATCAGAACTACCTGCTCCAGGCTGATCTCCATCACTGTCACTGTATCCACTAGAGTCATCAGCATCATCATCATCATCATCATCATCATCATGTGGAGGAGATACTGTCGGATCTACAGTCCCTGATGGCAGTGCTAATCTCAGTAAGCTGAGGATCTGTCTGAATCCTGTATCCATACTAGCTGAGAGAGCACTAATGCATGTGTCTGTGTGTATCCGCAGATCATGAAGCTCCTGCCGTACACCAGTGATCTCTGTCCGGACCTCTGAAATCTGATCAGTCACTCGCTGCTCGAAGTCCGATATCCTCACTGAAGTCCTCCGTGGTGTAGCAGTAATAGTAGGTGCCGGAGCTGATGAAGGTGGTGGCGTGAATGGCTCAGGCTCCGCAGTCTCTGTCTCCGGTGCTGGGCGAGGAGGTGTACCATGATCAGTAGGCCCTGAAGGCCCTGCCTTAGCAGCTCGGATCTTATCCTCCTCATCTGGCTCCTGGCCAGACTCTCGTCGTACCCATCGGTCACTAATCAGTCGAAATCCCATCCTATGTAGGGATTTCTCTCCATAAGTATCTGTGTGCTGTAGCTGACTGAAGGGTATGCCGTCGAATGAGACACTATGCTCTCTGAATATCTGAGTCAGTCCCATGCCGTACGGCTGAACAAGTCTCCTGTGAGAAGCTGCCTCACCCATCTGCTGAAGCATGATCCTGGGAAGGTTGATGGGAGTCCGCTGACTCAGGGACACCATCAACACCAGCTCACGCTCAGTGATAAAATCAAATCTCCCGCTCTTCGGAATCAAGATACGGGCGATGATGTGATGCAGCACTCTCATCTCCAGTGAAAGCTGGTTAGCGGCTACTGTGGAAATGCAGCACTCTCATCTCCAGTGAAAGGCGGCTACTGCCGCTAACATCCTCACGCTCTAGGATACACCTGAAGGCGTGCTCTCTGTCGCTGATCATAGTGGCAGCAGTGCCATGAAGTGGAATCCTCTAGATGCGACTGATGACCTCAGGTGTCACTAGAATCTCGATCCCTCGAACTGTAGCAGACCATCCAATGCCATCAGTGGCCATGGATCCATAAAACTCCCTGATGAGGTATGGGTAGAATCTCTCGGACATCGTACAAAAATGAACCAGACCTGCATCTCTCAGTACATCTCCAATGAAGAAGTGATGCTGATCCCGGAATGGAATATCCACGCGCCTCCCACTAGCAATGCTCTTTCGGACTAGGCTGGCTGGCACTGGTGCAAGTGGCTCTGGGGTCGGCTCACGCTCATGTCTGACTTTCCTTCGCTGCTCAGTACTACCCTGCCCCTGTACCAATCTCCTTTTCCTTACTGCCTGGTGTTTTCTCGGACCCATGTGTAAGGATGAGGGGTAACTTAGGGAGAAATGCAAAGAGGTAAGGCTAAGAGGAAAAGAGAGGGAAAGAGAGGTTCACGGATTGGGAAAAAGAGAAGAATGTGAAATGGTGAAATAGGGTTTGTGAGAGTGGAGAAAATAGAAAATAAATGGAGAAAAAGTAAGAAATGGAGGGTAGAAACAAGTGTTTTCTATTGAAAAACAACCGGGATTAGAGGGTAGATAGATCCGAAGGCTTTCGGTTGTCCAAAATCAAGAGTACGGTCAAAAAGAGGGTTGAATAGAAGAAATGCAAGAGGAGAGGAGAGGATTTCCCAAAATGTTGAGGGAGAAGGGTGGAAATCTACTATTTAGGGGTTTAGGAATGTTGGAGGGGGACCACACGAAGGAGAGGAAGGAAAAAATTGGAAAAACAAGGCTTGCGGACGGGTTTTTAAAAAACAGGTTTCCGTTCAAGTGTCGACCTCTGAAAATTTTCAGGGGTCGACCTCAAGTGTCGACCTCCATAATTTAGGTGTCGATCTCAAGTGTCGACCTCCGAAAACCTCAAGTGTCGACCTCCAACAATTAATTACTTAAAATAAAATTCTGTAAGATTTAAAAAATTGATAAAATTTAGAGAAATAGCCTTTAACCAAATTTGAGAATTTATAAAACATTTTTGAGGAATTTTGATGAAAATTGAAGAGTTTCAAGCAAAAGGATCAATGACTCCCAGTTCTCTTCTGATCATACAAAATCTGTCTTCATTCAATGGTTTTGTGAATATATCAGTCAATTGATAATTAGTACATATAAATTCTAACAACACATTAGAGTTTTGAACGTGATCTCTTATGAAGTGATGTCTTATTTCAATATGTTTGCTTCTTGAATGTTGTACAGGATTTTTCGTTAAATTGATTGCACTAGTATTATCACATCTTATGGGTGTCTTAGTTAGTTTGATGCCAAAGTCCTCGAGTTGTTGTTTGATCCATAGAATCTGAGCACAACAGCTTCCAGCTGCTATATATTCGGCTTCCGCCGTAGATAGAGCAACCGAATTCTGTTTCTTACTGCTCCATGAAATCAAATTAACTCCTAGGAATTGACAAGTTCCACTAGTACTTTTTCGATCAAGTTTACACCCAGCAAAATCAACATCAGAATATGCAATTAATTCATATGATGACTCTCTAGAGTACCAAAGACCAATTTCGATAGACCCAGATAAGTATCTAAGTATATGTTTTACAGCTAAGAGATGTGATTCTTTAGGAGCAGACTGAAAACGTGCACACATACAAACACTAAACATTATATCTGGTCTACTGGCAGTTAGATATAGCAATGAACCAATCATGCCTCTATATAATTTTTGGTCTACTGATTTACCACATTCATCTTTGTCTAATTTACATGAAGAGCTCATAGGGGTACCTATTGGTTTTGTAGTCTCCATCCCAAACTTTTTCAATATCTCCCTTGTGTACTTGGCTTGGTTGATGGAGATCCCCTCTTTGGTTTGCTTAATTTGGAGTCCGAGGAAGAAGTTGAGTTCTCCCATCATGCACATCTCGAACTCACTCTGCATTAACTTCGCAAATTCTTGACAAAGACATTCGTTAGTAGCACCAAAAATAATATCATCTACATATATTTGTACTACTAAAAGATCATCATTTTTCTTTTTCAAAAACAATGTATTATCTACATTACCTCTAGAGAAATCATTTTTCATCAAAAATGAACTTAATATATCATACCAAGCTCTAGGAGCTTGCTTTAAACCATACAATGCTTTATGCAATTTAAAGACATGATTAGGAAATTCATGATTTTCAAAACCAGGAGGTTGTTCAACATAAACCTCCTCTTCAATAAATCTATTTAAAAAGGCACTCTTTACATCCATTTGAAATAACTTGAAATCCATAAAACAAGCAAAAGCAAGTAAAAGTCTAATTGCTTCTAGCCTAGCAACAGGAGCAAAGGTTTCATCGAAGTCGATCCCTTCTTCCTGGTTGTAGCCTTTAGCAACAAGTCTAGCTTTGTTCCTAATTACAATACCATGTTCATCAAGTTTATTTCTAAAAACCCATTTTGTGCCAATTACAGAAACATTAAGGGATCTTTCAGTTAAAGTCCAAACATTATTTCTTTTAAATTGATTTAGTTCATCTTGCATAGCATTAATCCAGTTACAATCTTTTTCAGCTTCTTCTATTGACTTAGGCTCTATCTGAGATACAAAAGCTAAATAATCACAAACATTTCTAATAGAAGAGCGTGTACTTACCCCCTTTGATGGATCACCTATTATTAGCTCTTTAGGGTGTCCATGTGCATACCTCCATTCTTTAGGTAATGGTTTTGGTGAAGTTGCATTGATTTCTTGAATTTGATCTTGACTTTCTTGATCATCATCTCCTTTGGGCTCATCTTCATTGATTGTCAATTGTTCAAGTTTCTTTGTACCTGTTTTAACATCAATAGAATCTTCTTTTCTAGAAGATTTTTCATTAGATTCATCAAACACTACATGAATTGATTCTTCAACCAGAAGTGTTCTTCTGTTGAAGACCCTGTATGCCTTGCTAGAAGTAGAGTATCCTAAGAAGATACCCTCATCTGACTTGGCATCAAATTTACTGATATTATCTTTGCCATTGTTTAATATGAAACAGCGGCAACCAAATACACGAAAATACTTGAGATTAGGTTTTCGATTTTTCCAAAGCTCATATGGTGTTTTCTTCAAAATAGGTCGAATTAAAACACGATTTAAAATGTAACAGGAAGTATTAATGGCTTCTGCCCAAAAATATCTAGGTAAATCATTTTCGTAAAGCATTGTGCGTGCCATTTCTTCAAGAGTCCTGTTCTTTCTTTCTACCACCCCATTTTGTTGAGGTGTCCTAGGTGCAGAGAAATTATGACTAATACCATTTTCATTACAAAAAGTTTCAAAATCATGATTTTCAAATTCAGTTCCATGATCACTACGCAAAGAAACAATAGTGAGATCTTTTTCGTTTGAAACCCTTTTATGAAATTTAACAAAAGCTGAAAATGTTTCATCTTTATGAGCTAAAAACATTACCCAAGTAAATCGTGAGTAATCATCTACAATTACTAGCCCATATTTTTTACCTCCCAAACTAGTTGTTCTGGTTGGTCCAAAGAGGTCCATATGCAATAATTCAAGGGGTCTAGTAGTAGATACTACTCCTTTAGGTTTGAAAGTAGATTTAGTTTGTTTTCCAAATTGACATGCAGCACAAATTTTATCTTTTTCAAAAGTGAGTTTTGGCAATTCTTTTACAAGATTCTTTTTGCTTAATTTTGAAATCAACTGCATACTAGCATGCCCTAGCCTACGGTGCCAAAGCCAACTAGTTTCACTTGCCTTGGCTTCCTTAGCCACTAGGCATTGACCACTTTCCATGGCTAGATCATCAAGATCAACCATGTAAATGTTTCCATGCCTAAGACCAGTGAACTTGATGCCATCGACATCTAGACTAGATACCATGCACAAAGATGATTCAAAAATTACTTTAAAACCTTTATCACAAAACTGACTAATGCTAAAAAGATTATGCTTTAAGCCATCAACAAATAATACATTATCTACATAAGCATTAGGGGTGATATGGATTTTACCAATTCCGACGATTTTGCCTTTTCCATTATCACCAAAGGTAACGTTTCCACCATCAATAGCAGCTAGTGATGAGAATTGCTTCACATCCCCAGTCATGTGCCTTGAGCAACCACTATCCAGATACTACATTCTTCTTTTATTTTTGGTTGCAAGGCACACCTGCAAAAAAAAATGATCAAGTTGAAACTTTAGGTACCCAAGTCATCTTGGGTCCTTTAGGGTTAGTCAAATTGGTTCCTTTTGGAACCCAAATCTTTTTAAAAGTATTTAATTTTCTTCTATTACAAACATATGATTTATGACCTACTTTACCACATGCAAAGCAGGTAATATTAGAAGATGCTGGTATGAAAAAGTTTTTGTAAAGCTTTTGTTGATTGTGTGGCTTAAATCCAAGTCCAGCTTTATTAAACACTGCATGTTGACTATTTAAAAGCATATTCAGTTTTTCTGAACTAAAAGTAAACTTTTCTACAAAAGGTTTTACTTTTTCTAACTCTTCCTTGTAATTCTTATTTTGAAGCAATAGTTCTTTATTTTGTTTTTCAATGTTCTCATTAGTTTTAAGACTTCTATTATTTTTCAAAGAATTATTTTCTTTTAAAAGATTATCTTTATCATTTGTCAAAGTCTTTACATGTTCTTTTAATTTCTTGTTTTCTTGAGTTAAATTTTCAATTTCACTTGAAAACTTTTCTGAATTTTTGGTAAGCTCAAAATTTTGCTTTCTTAATTTCTTATTTTTCAATTTTAATTTTTCATATTCCATTATTAAGTCATCAAAAGCATCATGCAATTCATTGAAAGTAAATTCAGTTTCAGGTTCAGAATTTACCTCATTATCTTCGTTGGCCATGAAACATAAGTTGGCGACTACCTGCTGCTCTTCTTCACTACTGGATTCCTCACTCTCACTCCAGGTAGCCATCATGGCTTTCTTTCTCAACATCCTTCGACTCTTTTTAAGCAAAGGGCAATCCGTTTTGTAATGTCCAGGCTTCTTGCACTCGAAGCAGATGGGTGGATCCCTTTCTTTGTCTTTCTCTTTCTCCTTATTGTGATCACCTTTTTGTGGCCTTTTCTTGTAGAAGCCCTTCTTCTTTCTCATGAATCTTTTAAATTTTCTTGTAATGAGGGATGTCTCATCATCATCAGCTTCTTCTTCTGATTCATCACTTGACTCTTCTTTAGTAGTGGACTTGAAGGCTATGGCTTTCTTTTTCTTGTCATTGTCCACTGTCTTCTGCTTTAGTGAAAGCTCATAGGTCATCAGTGATCCAAGAAGCTGCTCGAGAGGTAGAGTGTTGACATCCTTGGCTTCTTCTATGGCTGTAACTTTCGCATCCCATGAAGCCGGAAGAGACCTGAGAAGTTTGTTAACCAGTTCACCATTAGATATAATTTTTCCCAAACTCCTCATACCATTTACTATATTGGTAAATCTAGTATACATTTCACTTATACTTTCAGTTGGTTCCATCCTGAACATCTCATACGTATGAATGAGCATGTTCACCTTAGTGGTCTTCACTTGGTGTGTACCCTCATGGGTAACCTCAAGTGTATCCCAAATTTCTTTGGCAGAAATACAATTTGATATTCTGTTGAATTCACTAGGGTCAAGTGCACAGAATAACAAATTCATCGCCTTAGCATTTAACTCAGCTTGTTTGATGTCATTGTCATCCCATTCTTCTTCAGATTTTGGGGTGATAATGCCATTAACCAAGTGAGTGGGCTGATGAGGCCCTTTCGTAATTACTCTCCATATATGATAATCTACAGCTTGTAAATAAATACGCATACGAGTTTTCCAATATGTGTAGTTTGTGCCATTAAAGAAAGGAGGGCGATTTGATGCTTGCCCTTCAACTATACCCATTCCAATTGGGGCGGCCATGATCTTTCACTCAAGATCGTTGGACCTACAAGAGAGTACCGGGCTCTGATACCACTTGTTGCCCAGATATGGTGCCCAAGAGGGGGGGGTGAATTGGGTATTTAAAAATTTAAAGCAATATATGTGCTATCAAGTTTTAAGGTGAAGAGTGGTAGTGCTTTAATAATTGTGCAACGGAAGCAATGAAATAAAATGGCAATTAAAGAGCTAAAGAAGTTAAAGAGAAAGGCAATGCAAACACACAAGAAATATAGTGGTTCGGTGCACCTAGCACCTACATCCACTCCCCAAGCTCCACTTGGGAATTTCCACTATAATCTTTAGATTACAGCCGACTTGTTTTACCAGGCTCACAAGTCAAAACCTTACACACTTGTTTTGGCTTCGGGCTAACAAGCAACCCTAGTTGGTTTTATCAATTGGATCACCAACAAACCTTACTCACTTGTTTTGGCTTCGGGCTTACAAGCAACCCTAGTTGGTTTTATCAATTGGCTCACCAACAAACCTCACTCTAGTTTCAAATTCCCTTGAAACTAGCTAAAGACAAAAGAGTATGAGTACAATGAATTAAAACTAAACAAACTCCTTTTGAGCAATAATAAATTCGTTGAAGCTCTTGATGGAGACTCTTCAAGCCTTTTCCCTTGGAATCTTTGGACCTCACTAAATGCCAAACACTTGAATGTTGGATTCCTCAAAGATGAAAAACTTTTGGCTAGGGAATCTCTTGGTTTTCTCACTCTTTTGGCTTGGAAGTGATTGAAGGCTTTGTACTTTGAATCAACACTTTTTCACTTTGTCTCCTTGTCTTTTTTGAAGTTTGGTGGAGGTTAAATACCTCATTCATGCTGAAACAACTCCACAAGACCGTTAGATTCAAAAATATGACCGTTTATGGCCGTTAGAAATCAAATCAGAAGTTCAGAAAAACTAGCCGTTATGCCATGAGTCGACCTCATGAGTCGACCTCTGAATCAAGTGTCGACCTCATGAGTCGACCTCCAGTATAATTTAGGCAAAAGTTCAGAATACCATAGTTCTGCCCATTTGAATTCTCAGGCTATGAGTCGACCTCTGGTGTCGACCTCTGGATAGGTGTTGACCTCTGGTGGTCGACCTCTGGAGCGTGCCACTGAGATTTTGCCATGCCGGCCATGCTGAACTTTTCTTCTCTTCATGAGTCAACCTCTGGTGGTCGACCTTTGACAAGGTGTCGACCTCTGGGGGTCGACCTCTGATCTGAATTTTTCTGAAACTCTTTGAGATGTGCGTGCCATGCTTGAGTTTCTTTAAGCCTTTGTTTCTTTTGTCAAATATTTCTTAACAAGAAGGTCCATTATGAGAATTTTGATCTTGTCCAAGGTAGAAGAGCTCTTTTCCAAATCAGGCAAACTTAGTTTCATCATTGTCCTTTTGATACTCTTTTTGAATAACCTAAGTCTTGAAACTTTATCTTGAGATTAAACATTAGTCCAAACATATACTCAACCTTTTGTTAATCATCAAAACTAAGGAGTCAAAGCCAACAAATAAGTTGGTTGCATCTTCTCAATGCAACTAAATCATTGTAACTACCTAAGAATAATTAATGCCAGTAGGATGCTCCCACTCCTCAACGATGGAAGATTGCTAGACTTAATATATATGAGAAGGTTTGGATTTAGCTTTCATCTTAATTAGAAACTAAATTACTGTATGAAGTGTAGCATCTTCTGAGAGTTGCCAGACTAGTGTACCAATTTGATTCATCATAAACTTGACATCATGCACATTGAAAAGAATGTATTCGATAATATTTTATATACTATTATGGATGTCAAGAACAAGATAAAGGACAATCCCAAGGCTCGAGCAAATATGCAGAATATATGCATGCATCCTCTGTTAGAGTTGATTAAGGTATCACTTAAAAAATTTTTGAAGCCATAAGTAACTTACACCTTAACGAGAGAGCAGTTGAAAGATATATGTAAATGGTATAAAAATCTTAAATTTCTAAATAGTTATGCAAGTAATCTAGCTTGCTGCATCAATGTCAAAGATTATAGGTTTAATAGGCTAAAGAGCCATTACTACCATGTCTTTATATAATGTTTACTACCATTGGCTTGGCGTAATCTCCTTTCCAACTTTATATAGAATTCTTTGGCCGAGCTTAGTCTTTTTGTCAGAGACATATATGCTATCAAATTATCCACCGACCACATCTTCAGTCTTGAGGCTAACATTATAGAGACGATATGTAAGTTGGTGAAGATATTCCCTCCTAGCTTCTTTGACTCCATGAAGCATCTCATGATTTATCTGATTTATGAAACTAGGATGCAGGAGTAGTGCAGTATAAGTGGATGTATCCATTTGAAAGATATATGCACAGTTTTAAAAAGAAAATGAAAAACAAAGTCAGAGTTGAAGATTCTATTATAGAGGCTTATTAATAGAAAAAATTTTAAATTTTAGTCAATACTATTTTAATCCCAATGTACAGATAAAGTTTACTCAAGTTGGCCTAAATGATAATGTGGTGGTGAGGGATCAGAGCAAAATATCTCAATAATTGATTATCTTTCTTGTGAATTTGATCATGAGGTTCATTGAATTTGAATAGATATAGAATTTAGACAGGCATAGATATATATTTTGCTAAACTATGATGAGGTCGATCCATATATTGAATAAATGTCTATCATAATTCAAACTCTTCAATCACTTATTATAATAAACTAATCTTATGCATGTTTAGGGATTATGATCAAATATTGAGATGGGACAACTCGAGGATAAGTGAGCAAGAAATTTTTGCACGGCGCTCACAAAACTTTGCAGATTGGTTCCATCAACTGGTAAGCATCCATTGACATTTAATCTGTTTTAATTTTTTTCTAATTTATTCTTTTTATACGATGCAAGCCTTATAAGGGAGACTCTATTCCTACAAAGCTAAGATCATTAGATTACAGGCCAACAAAATATGTGATATATTACAACAGCTATAACATTAGTGGTTTTAAATTTTACATTCATGAATATGGATATCATAAGAGCATAATAAACAATAGTATGCATATAAAGGGTAGCTTGTAGAAAGGGTCAGAGATTAATTACCATAGAATCCTTGAAGAAGTGATCAAGTTGACTTATATTAGAGGTAATAGTATCATTCTATTTAAGTGCTAATGGTTTGATAATAACAATTGTATAAAAGTTGATCCATTGCATGAACTTAATGAAATCAAATATGGATTAAATGTATATATTGACGAGCCACTTGTGCTAGCTTAATAAGCTGTTCAAGTATATTATACTATTTTTCTATCAAGAAAGAAAGGAATGAAAGATTAGTAGGTCGTATGCAAGATTATGTCTCAAACTATCTATTACGAGCTCGGTAAAAAAGAAGAAGAGCTCTATTTAGTACAATACTTTCAAGAAAATGAAATACTAGAAGTTTATCAGTCCTACATTGATGCAAAGTTGGATACTCCAGAAATTCTCCTATACGATGGGTAGCATAAGTAGATAGATTATATTGAGTTTGTTTTAGTAGGCAAACATGTCCAAGAAAGGAAGAAGAGGAACATGATGAAGAAATGGAAGGGGAGGAGGAAAAAGAAATGAAAGAAGAGGATGATTCAAAAAAAAAATCTAAAATGTATCAATCATCTAAAGAGGTTGACAAATAGTGCTAAGTATATAATCCTTGAATCATATTAAATACCTATCTTCCATACATTTTAAATCATCTAAAGAGGCCAACAAATTATTTCAAAATCTTTTATACTAACCCATAGTATAGACTATTTTGTTGAGTATGAACCATATCCTATTAAGATTATAGTATATCCATAAGTATAGGCTATCCAATGATTAGTTGAACAGATTCTAGCAATATATATAAATAAAAATCTTAGAATCAATTATCTATGCTGAATATGAATCATATCATATCAAGATCATGATCCATTCCATCTATATTTAATTTATTGAGAAATCAAATAGAAAAAGTTTTTAAAAAAATAAAAACTTTATTTAAGTACATAAAGTAGAAAAATAAATATAAAAATTTAAGTAAAGAAATATGTACTTCCCTATAGATTGTATCTTAATCAAGCATGGCTCCTAGATATATCTTTTTGAAGATTCAGAAATCTGTCACAATACCTCATCTCCTTGGAGTATCTTTTTTTATCCCTCTCTCTTTTAAAGTCTAAAACTAAATTATAAAAGAAAATAAAATTATGTTGTGGCCTCTAGTCATTGGTTCTGGCTCCCCTTGCTTGCCTCCCATGATTTCCCTTAAATAAAGCTTCAACTGGGTGCAATTCATATCAGATTTGGCCTTCAAAACCACTCTAATTTATATTTGACTTTTGAAGTTGTTCTGGTCCATCCGATCTTTGATCATCAATTTTTTCATGCCCTAAAACATGCCACATCTTTAACAATCATGCCTCAATTCCACTTGAATCCGCCCATAATCTTTGGATCTCTCTATTAGGGGTTTTGGGCTACCAGATTGTGCATAGGATGGAGTTTAGAATGGTCTTCTGTTTAGTTTCCCAGCTAGCATTATACTCCACCGAATCTTCCTTGTTTCCGTTGAGTCCTGCCATCATGGTTCCGCTTGCTGAAGCACATTCCCAAGGAAAACCCACCTGGCCCCTATCTCACATGTGCCATGTTCCCACTTTCCACTCCCTGTTAATAATTAATTTATGTTGGTATATGATAGGATTGTAATGTTGTCGTTAAGATATTATGGCTATCAGTTTAATTAATTAATTTTTAAATAACATAAAACACGTAGAAATGATGAGTTGGATCGAATCCACGGAGAAGACAATGCTTGGAATAGTTTGAAATATTTGATTTTAAAAAAGAAAAGAAAAATATTTTGGGAGTCATGAATAATGAAAATTAAAAGTGCAAAAGAAAATTAAAATTGGATATGTCGATTTGCTAATCAGATCTTAGCATCTACTTGCAATATAAATAAATAATTAAATACATTAATTAAAATCTAATTACAAGAAATTAAAAATAATAATGAAATAAATTATGAAAAGTAATAATAAAAATTTAAAGTTGATTGGCACAGTCTCGTCGGAAAGTTGGTTGATATCACTTAGCCTTTTTTTATCGTACTCCATGGAGCAAACTGGGCTTCCTCTTCTTCTTCTTCTTTGGATTTTGATCTGAAGATTGGTGTAGGTGAAATGATAGCATAAAAGACAAAGCTTCTCCTCTAAGAAACCTTACTCTTAGAGACCAACCCGCAATCCAAAGCTAAGCCTTCTACCCTGTACCGTCCTCCTCTCTTCAAGATGATTTTATCTTAGCTTAGGGGTCATTTAAATAAAGCTCGTCTAGGATTTTCTCTCGATCAAATTTGGAGTCAATTGGGCTCAAGATCGATCAGATATCATGTGAAAATTTCTCAGCCTTCCGATATGCATCTTGATGGGCTGATCACGCTTCCTTCATTCTCAGCAAATAGAGTCCGATCCGAACTCGTAGAATCCCGATCCCTTCTCCCAATCAAACTTGGACTCTTCTCCCAATCCAACACAATGGCAAAAGGTGACGGAGGATGGCAACTGGTGTGGTGGGTGGCAGAAAAATAGTGGTATGAGGCAATATGTGACAAAAATAGAGGAGGTGGAGAGCCGGCTGCAGGTGGTGATGAAAAAGGGAAGGAGGTTGGTGCCTTAAGGTCTCAGGCCAGTGAGGAGGTGCCGAAGACGATGGTGGTGGAACAGCCATGGATTAGCAACACTGGGAGCTTCGGGATGGCGATGATGGAGAAGGGGATGGCCAACTATTGGTGACATAAGGGGTGCCCGACGGTGGCCAGATTTTGGCTTGATCAGCGGTGGGGGAGGCGTATGGCATCTCTGGCAGTGGTGAGATGGCGCGGGATGTGGGCAGCGATGAGATCTAGTGATTGATGGTGAAGGGAACATGAACAATGGTGGCTTGGAGCTTTGGAGATAAGGGGTGGTTGCCAAAGGTTGTGGGATAGACGCCAGAAGCTGAGAGATGGTCGTCGAAAGCCGTGAGATAGCCGCTGGCCATCCTCTTGGCTGGCAGAGCGTTGAAATCACCTGTGATCCATGGAGCCCAATCATGAACCACGGTTAATGGTAGATTTAGACCGGTCGGCATTGTATGGACCAAGCAGCCAGTCCATGGTGGACTGGCTACTTTAAAGTTCATATAATCCATTTCAAATTTTAATTCCTAACTCATTTGAACTCCGATTTGAGTGTTGTCTACACCATTAGACTTTAAAAATCAAGCTCTTTTTATCTATGAACTTCTTTTCTACAAAACTCTAATAAAAAATATTATTTTTTAATAAATATAAATTAATTAATATATATTTTAATAATTAAATTGGGATAATTGATAAACTTATCAATATGCCACGTTCTACATGAAATCCATTGAAGACATGTGAAGGAAGTCACCTCCACTATTTGACATGAGACTTAGACACCTGATATGTGAATTGCACAGGCCCACCATCTAGACCAAATAAAATCTCCTTTGGTAGACTATGCCACGTAAAACCCATGAGCCGCACCTCCCTTATTTCATGGACCGAGCTACTTATTAGGCTATTGGACTAGCTTGAAAATATAATTTATGCTTTCCTTTGTGCTTCGATTTATTTCCAATATGAATCCTTTTAACTTATAAATTGGGCTCTTAAACTAATGACCATTTTTCTTATAAAATATTAATAAAAGTATTAATTCTTAAATAAAGATGAATTAATCTATAAATTAATATTTTTATTGATATATTTACAAAACTCATCAATTCACATAGAGGAGTGTAGTCAATGAAAAATATATGACTAAACCTTATGTACCAACCTATAATCTAGGATGGAAAAAAATTATTCCAATTCTGCAAGGTCATAAGATGCAATATTAGGACCCTATATTATTGATCAGCCCTATCTAAGGCCCAACCAAGCATTGAACAATCAATCAGATTTAGATCTTGAGAAAGGAGTTAACACATTAAAATAGGGTCTAGAAGTCTTGGTACAATCAACCCTAAATAGTACAAATACTTTCAGTATTTTCATGCAAACCATGGGCCAACTTATAACTTCTAATATACCCAAGCTATTGCTCATTTAAAAATGTAGTCGGGTCAATTAATCACATTGTTCGGTGAATAAGAAGAGGGTAGACTATCAAGCCAACTCAAGGTTGAACCTAAAGCCCAAAATGTTCCAGAACCTAAATAAGAAGCACAATTTGATTAGTTGAAAACATCCAGAACTGAGAAACTAGTAGAGATATCTAAAACAAAAAGTACTAATGAGATATCCACACCTAGTGTCTATTGCACTTAACCAAGACTCGAATTATTAATTAAACCCTTCATGACACCGGTTGAATCTTTGTCTAAAAAAAAAAGTACCAAAAAGGGATCCTGAAATACTTCCTCAATACATCGAACACATCAAGTACATAAACCTAGATCCTTTAAAAGCCCAACCAGTACTTAAGTTATATCTAGATCTAATTGTAGAGAAAGAATTGTTAGCTGTCAGGAGAATAAAGCATGTAAGATCCCATGTAAAAATTATTCTGAGAAAGGTCCCCAATTATATAAGAAATTACAGATCCACATTAAGATTTAGATAGAAATAAGATGAGCATTTTAAAAGATCTGGTTAAAGATGTTAAACTTAGTGCTTATTATTGCAAAGACAATAGCCCAATTAGTAGAGGCCTTGCCTCACTACCAACCAATCGCGAGTTCGAGGCATGATCTTGTGGATGACTTGATTAAATCTAAAAATTTTTCTGCGACCTGCGACAGTTGATGTCCCTGAGATATCAGGATCTCCCTCTTTGTCCCCGTTCTACTAGCAAGGCGGGACCCTCTTTGTCCCCGTTCTACTAGCAAGGCGAGGGCCTGTTGAGATATCTACATCGAGATTTACTCCCTCTTTGTCCCCATTCTACTAGCGGGGTGGGGACCTGCAGAGATAGATACATCGAGATTTATCCCCTCCATCCCTTTTACTAACAAAAAAAAAAAATAACTTAGTACTTTTTGGGAGACAACCCAACATTCTTATTTCTTTCTTGTTTTTAGGTCTTATGAATAATGCTACTCCATCCTAAAGATTTGAAATAATATTTGTAAGCCATCTTTATCGTAGACAATTATCAACTCCAGAGCAGCCTGATTTCAGGTAACATCTCTCCTTTCCTTCCTCTTTATTTTTTTTCTATTGAAAATAATATATAGTGCCATCCAGGATCGCCATGGCCTGTAGCTGCTGCCGACGCCGGAGTGCGCTCTTCTTGTTGCCTGGTGGCCCTTTGGTCCCAGACCTGCAAAACAGGGGTTAGTGACCCGGATCGAGATTTTCGGTGGGGGCACTCTAACGGTCAAGTCAGTGATGATCCAGGGGAACAGATCCTCCTGGTCGGGCCCCTCTTGATGGACTCCGCACTAGGAGGAGTAAAAAATGTGTGTGAAGATGGAAACGTTGCAGGGGGAGAATGATAGTGGGGACAGAGGGGTTCCCTGTTCCTTCGCCTCTCCTTGTTTCCCTCGTTTCCCCTCCACTATGGTGGTGGTTGTGGTGCTTTGCCCTCTTGGTTGGGCTTGCCCCTATGTTGTGGTGCCATGCCCCTCTTCCTGGTGGGGGTTGCACCTTTCTCTCTCTCCTTTTTTTTTGTTCTGGCCTCTTTTCCTGTGTGTTGGGGTTGTTGTTGTGTTACCTATGAGTCTGTTGCAACTAGGTTACCGTTGGATGCTTATCTCGGGATCCCCGCCAGGCTATCAGGCGCATGCGGCGGTGTCCCGAGGAATCTTTCCTGATTCGTGATAAGGAAAATTGTCAAGTACTCCGACACTCCTCTTGGTCACCTCATTCCGGAAACCTGGCAGTGCCTTGAATGGTGGGCCGCCATCCACGGGATTCGAATCTCCCAGTTGGCTTCCTCTCTTGAGTGATCCGGGTGGTTGGTGAGGAGTGTGGCACCACGATCAGTGTGCTTCTTTCTTTTCTAGTGTAGCTGGCGGTTGCAGGTGGTCAGTACGACCTAGAAAGCGCTCCAATGCAGTCCTCGGGCAGCTCCCCGGCATTCTGGCTAGTGAGGACCTCGTCCGAGCTGGGGCTGAGCAGGAACGGCAGGGCTCGCTCCAGCCTAGATGCTCCGAGCTTGCGGGGGCGTCTAGGTGGAGGAGGGCAGAGTGCAGGCCCGATCCGGAGGGCATGCACTCGGAGAGGCTCTACGTTGGCGAGTGAGTGCTAAGCTCGACCTCGACCACAGGGCACTAACCTCCGAGGGTCTCGCTCCGGAGGGCAAGAGGCGGACCCGGTCCAGAGGGCACGTGCTCGGAGAGGCTCCACATTGGCGGGTGAGTGCTGAGCTCAACCTCAACCACAGGGCACTAACCTCCGAGGGTCTCACTCTGGAGGGCAGGAGGTGGACCCGGTCCAGAGGGTGCGCACTCGGAGAGGCTTCACATTGGCGGGTAAGCACTGAGCTCGACCTCGACCACAGGGCACTAACCTCTGAGGGTCTCGCTCTGGTGGGTAGGAGGTGGACCCGGTCCAGAAGGCGCGCGCTCGGAGAGCCTCCACATTGGCGGGTAAGCGCTGAGCTCAACCTCGACCACGGGGCACTAACCTTCGAGGGTCTCGCTCTGGAGGGCAGGAGGCGGACTCGGTCCAGAGGGCGCACGCTTGGAGAGGCTCCACATTGGCGGGTGAGCACTGAGCTCGACCTCGATCATAGGGCACTAACCTTCGAGGGTCTCGCTCTGGAGGGCAGGATGCGGCTCCGACCAAGGTGTCCCGAGCTCACGGGCCCGACCTGGTGGAGGACAGAGCTCGGCTCACTATTTTATGGGAGCTCAGCTCAGCTTGGTAGTGGAGTCCGGGCTGGAGAGTTGACACGACGTTCGACGCGGCATCCTTTCATGACATGGCGCCTGCCGGTTCCTCCACGTCAGCGATCCCACCACATCATTTGCCCCCTACTCTCGAGGCTCGTTAGTGCACGACGCTCGGGTCAAAGGGAGTAATTGCGGTGCTGACGTGGAAGAGCGAAAATCTGGCACGATGATGGCATGATTGCAGGTGCTTCGGGGGACAGCCCTGCGGACCAATCCGGGGGTGCCATGTGGCCATGTCCAAGGAGTAGTTAATGTTGGCATAGAATTCAGAGTGGCCGGGATGCCGTTTTCATCGATGGGAAGCACATGGCATTGATCTGTTAGCGGAGGGGTTGAATCGGTATGAATCCATCGGGTCATTTCGAAATAAAAGGAGGGCCTTACCCGAAATATCTATTCTTTTTGAATTCTCCTTGCCTGCTGCTGCTGTGCCCAAGCTTCCTTCTTCCTCCCAGTTGCCCCGAGTTTTCTAAGGAACCAGGTCAGTTTCTTCTTCCTTCTCCCCGTGCTAGAATAGGGTTTTTTCTTTGGGTCTGGGGTCTTCTTCAGGTTGAGTCTCCTCTTCCGTCCCCCACTTCGAGTCCTTCATTCCCCTTGTTCTTGAGGATGTCCCATTTTGGTCCGGGCTTCCGCCCCTCCACTGATCAGGGCGAGGCCGGTCCTTCCGAGCGGAGGCCGGCGTCTTCTTCTTCTTCTTCTGACGGGGAGGAAGATGCAACTCGCTTCGAGCTCAGTAGGAGGCGTCCCTCCGGTCTGGTACTCATCAGGGAACCGGGATCCGGTTCTTCTCTCCCTCCTCCATCTTCTGTTCCCACTTCTGAGTCTGCTAGGTCCACATGTCCTGGTGGGGTCGTCTCGATGATCACCGCCGGGGAACTAAGAGCTGTTCGGGATGTCTATGGCATCCTGTCTTCTGTCCGGCTCATGATCCCTCATCTAGGAGAATGGGTCACTTCCAGTGGCCCGGGCCGTCTTGCTTTTTATGAGGGGACCTTCTCTGGGGGTCTCCAGTTTCCTTTCCACCCTTTCTTCCTGTCCGTCTTGGACAATTATCGTTTGGTCCCTGTTCAGTTAGTGCCAAACACCATTAGAGTCATTTTTTCTTTCATTATGCTCTACCACCTCCACGGGTTTGTTGCTCAGTTTTCCTTGTTCAGGGCCTTCTTCTCCCTGAAGCGCCACCCAATTGAGGATGGGTGGTGGTCCTTGTCCTCCCGCCCGAAGGGCATCAAGTTTGAGCTCCCCTCTTCCATCAGGGGATGGAAGAGTAAGTTTTTCTTTGTTGAGGTTGAGGGGGTCGACTGGGTCTGGAGTGATCCGGACAAGTCCCCCAACCGAAATTCCATGGTCGATGCGGC
Organism: Areca catechu; assembly: GCA_021397845.1. Taxonomy (NCBI): domain Eukaryota; kingdom Viridiplantae; phylum Streptophyta; class Magnoliopsida; order Arecales; family Arecaceae; genus Areca; species Areca catechu. The sequence continues at coordinate 141,477,796 of CM038043.1, forward strand.
TGACCGGGATGATTACGAGCAGCTTTGCACCGCCCAGATTCCTTCCCTCAAGGTTCTGTTATCTGAGCAGAACCTCACCGACTCTGGGTCGACCCAACGAATGGGTTGGGTGAGTTCGACTTAAACTTCCCTCTTTCTTTATATTTGCATTTCTTACATTGTTTCCCATGGACTCTAATTGTTGTATGACTTGCATGCAGGGATGATTTTCTCTGAGAACGATCTACTGGCGATGACCCGAAAGAGGCCACCGACCGGGCTGGTCGGGGACCCTCCGTCGAGGCGAGCCCGGGGCGAGAGCGCTCTTGTGGCTACCCCCACTGTGGTGCTTGATCTGAGCTCGGCTGCTCCAGCTGGTCCAAGTTCGGAGGTGGCTCGTGCTGCTCCTGCACCGGTGGAGATGGTGGCTTCTGTGGCACCAAGGCCAGCCCAGCAGGCCCCTACTGCGGAGCCCAAAGTTGTGGTCCGGGCGAGGACCGTAGCTGCGGCTGCTGCACCCCACCATCCTCCGAGTCCACCAGTTGTCGAGGTCAAGGATGAGGAGGTCCGGGCCATCACCAGGACCATGATCGAGGCACCGCCTGTGCCGGCGTTCGCTTCTCAGCCTGGCCCCCGTGGCCCTGCAGTTACCGGGATGAGGCCGCCCACTCCGGTAGAAGGTCGAAGGGAGGAGGGGCGATGCCATCGCCCCTTCAAGATTGGGTCAGAAAGCTCGTTCCTCCGGAGCCCCGAGCTGGCCGAGCGCATGATGGACTTCTCGATCCAGGCATGCAACCGGTAGGACATGGCCGGGATACGGCTGACCGATGTCATCAGCGCCATCTTCTCCCAGCTTTATTCGGTGAGATGTTCCTTCCTCTCTTTTCTTCTTTTTTTTTTGGACTGACCTCTTTTCTTGGTGTAGATCGATGCCGAGGTCCTCTACATCAAGGGCCACTACCAGAGCTGGGAGCATCTCGAGCGGCAACAGGCTACCGACATCGAGTCCTTGAAAATCGACCTGAAGGAGAAGGTCAGAGCGAATGGGGCCCTTGAACTAAAGGTCAAGGACCTTGAGCAACAGCTCGTCGATGCCGAGGGGCGAGCGAAGAAGCTCCTAGAGGCCCGTGACTTTGAGCGAAGCCGCTCGAAGAAGGCCATCGACAATCTCTCCATCATCGAGAAAAAGTTGAATAGTACAGTGCCGAAGCGGATCGGCACAAGGAGGCCTCCCAAGCTGCCCAGGCGGAGCTGGCAGCTGGGAGGGAGAAACTTGCCGCAGCTGAGAAGGCGGCAGAGGAGGCGGCCAGGTCGGTGGAGGCTGGTAGGCTGGAGGCCATCGAGTCATGGAGGGTGGCTGCTAAGGCCAAGAAGGGTGCCGAGGATGCCATCACAAAATTCAAGACCTCGAAGGAGTTCGTCACCGAGATTCAGCAGATGGCGTCGGACTCCTTCTACAAGGGTTTCATGTTTTTGCACGGCCAAGTCGAGGCACTTGTCCCCGAGAAGAGCCGTGACTGCCTCAGATATCATTCGGCCTCAAATGCGGAGCTCGATGAGGAGGCCGTGGAGGGAGCCGTGGCCTCGGAGTCTTCGACGCTAGCCGAGGCTGAACCATCCGAGGTTAGGCTGCTCAGCCGGAGGTTCCTGAAGGCGGGGACTCTCAGCCTCAGAGCTCAGCAGGGAGGCCGGCCGGTGTTGAGTAGCCCCTTTTTTTTGTCCCATTTTGTATTTTTGTTTCTTGTACATAATCAGGGTCACCCGGCATGTCGGGGGCCCGCAAGATGCTTGTAACTTGTGTTCAATCAATGAAACTTGAGTTTCTCTAACATCTGTTTTCTTTGCCTGGTTCTTCCCTTCTTTTTCCCTTTCTTTCTCTCCCCTTTCTTCTTTTTCTTTTTCTTCTTTCTTTTGTGCATAAGTGGGGAGATCAGAGAGAGAGAGGGGCATCACCTTGCCTGGGATTGAGTTATTAGACTTCCAACGTCGGCAAGCTGGGCGCAGGTTCATGACACTTGAGTGCTACTGTGCTCACAGGTCCCTTGGCCGGAAATTGAGTTCCGGTCTTGGGTTGGCATCCTGGAGCTGGGCTCAAGGATGTTAATGACTGAGAGCTGCTTAGCTCGAAGGTCTCTTGGCCAGAGATCTGAGCTCCGGTCTTGAGTAGGTGTCCTGTGTTAGACATTAGAATAATAAAAATTAACCCAACTTTATTTGATTAAAATTGATAATTTTTGTGATACTTTGCAGGAATTGACTCCATAAACGTGTAGATCTTGATTTTAGGAGTCCAACGACGCAAACGGAATGTAATTCGGACTTCAAACGGGCCCGAAATAGATTTTAGAAGGTTTTAGCATGGATTTCAGAGTCGCACGATTTTTGGAGCGCCCTTAAAAACTTTTGTTTGGCTCACGGTGGACTGGCTCAATGGTCCACCGCATGAGCTGTCGGTCCATGGCAGCCATTGCTGCCGATCCACGGGCGGAGCCGTGGACCACCATGCTCCGATCGCGCCGAAACTTGCCGGAGAGCTTCCCCCGGCGCCGCCGAAGCCGCCGGTAACCTTCCCGCCGGCCGGAGAGCTCCCGTTCGGCCGGAAAAATGGCCGGAATCCGCTTCCCGTCCGCCCAAGCCCGAGAGCTCCGCCCACGCCCACGCGAGCTCCGCCGCGCCGCCGCCCAGCCGCATGCTGCCGCCACGCCGCCCACCGTCCGCCCTCCGCCCAAGCCCACGGCCATGCCGCCGCCCACGGCCACGCCTCCGGCGCCGCAAGCCGCGCGTCCGCAAGCCTTCCGCCCACGCCCAGCCACCTGCTGCCGCCCAGCCATCCGTGATGCCGCCTGCCACGCTGCCGCCCAGCCGTCCGCGCTCGTCCGCCCCTGCGCCAAGTCCGCCCAGCCGCAAGCCGCTGCGCCGTCTGCCCTTCGCGTCCGCCCACCCGAGCCGCCTCTGCGCCATGCCCACGGCGATGCCGAGTGTCCGCCGAGCTCCAGCCGCAAGCCGCCCGGAGCCGTGCCGTCCAGCCTGCAGCTGCTGCCGTCCACGCCCAAGTTCGCGAGCCACGCCACCGTCCGCTGCAGCACCTTAGTCCGCCCGTCCGTCCCTGCGCCACGTTCGCCCGCTGCCGTGTCCGTCTCCACCCCAGTCGCGCCTCTCTGCCGCAGTGCCGTCTGCCCTTGTCACCATCGTTCAGACCGGGATGTCCGAAAACAAGGAAGCATGGAAACGAGAAGAGATGTCGGACGACACTGAATGGACGCGGGATTGTGCGATAGAATTTTTGAATTTAATTTTTGAGATGGGGATGATCGTAAAAAAATCAGATAAGGAGATCGGATTGAGATGAGGAAATCACCGCGCTTTCCACACGGACCCGACACGGTATTTTTCAGCTATAAATACCTCGGTGATTCTCTTCTGAAGAAGGAGGAATTTTTGGAAGGTTCCACTTGCTGTCCGTAGTTCCACCTGTTGCTATGTCAGAGAGTCAGAGTCGGATAAAAAGGGAGAAAGGGACCCTTGTTCCCTTACTTTTATTTTTTTCTGTACTCCAATTTTTATGCAATAAAATTTATTTGCTTTATATTAATCCATGTTTGCTTATTTTTATTTTAGTCATGCTGGAGTCATGTTGGATTAGCATCTAAGGTAAGTCGTAGTGAATTAGTTTTGACTAACCTATACCTAAGGGACGGGCCGTGATCCACGGATACGGGCCGTACTCTTGAGATAGGTCATATCTAAATTATTTTCATAGATTTATTATTTGCATTTAATTCTTGCATTAGTCTAGTTTATTTTAGTTTATTTTAAGTCAAAAGAAAATACTTTTTCAAGATAACCCCAAAGTCTCTGTGGGATCGACCCTTACTCCCGCTATTCTATCCTTTAGAGTAGTGGAATTAAGGTTTTAAATCGGTGCATTACGACACGCATCAGATTTTTGGCGCCGTTGCCGGGGACTTTTGGCGTTATTCTGAAAAAAAAAAAATTCAATTTTCAAAATTTTACATTCCAATTTTCAATTTTCGATCTTGAGTGCCCTGACATAAGGTTGCCCTGGCATAACTGGGAGGTTATGTTGAATGGTTGTCCTAGGGTACAAAAAGGTTGAACACACAAAAAAATTTTAGAACACACAAAAAAGAAATTTAGATTCACTTAGGTAAATTTATTTTTTTTGCAAAACCAAAAAAATATTACACAGACATTTCATAATTTATTAGGATCAGATACTTAATCATCAAAATTAAAAAAAAAAATTAAGTTTAATTTTGTTTGTTTATAACTTTTTGGACACCTTAGCTATTGCATTTCATAATTTCATAATATATCTTACGGGCACAACCCATTAACCAGATAAGGTGGGGAGATCAATACCCTTCCTTAGCCCACAAATCATCAATCCAGCATCTGCATTGACCCAAGCCTTTAATTTTAAAATTAATTAGACGTCAACCCTAAGGATTTCGAGCTCAATAGGACAAGGAAACCCTAGAGTTAGACCGGGTTCAGATCATTTAATTCCTTGGTGTCTAAGGAAAGTGGTTCAGGGTCTAGAGCCCGAAGGGAAGTGAGTTGGTTCCGCTTACCTGGCCAATTTATAATTGGTGTCTAAGGCAAGCGATAAGGGAACCTTCACCCACCTTACACTTACCTGGCCAAGTCAGTTAATTGATCTTGGGCTTGGAGTGCTCGAAGGTAACCTTGGATCAGTTAGGAGCTGTCTAGATCCAGGTTAACCCTAGGATAGTGATTTTGATTTGTTTTACTTGTTTGATTAAAAAAATAATTAATTAATTAACTTTCTTCTCTCTAGTTTAGGACTCTCTTAGGAACTTCTCTTTAGACCTCTTCTCATTCTTCCGCTTTCCAATTAAAAAAAAATTAAAAAAAAAAAAAAAACTTTTATTGCTTGTTTGCTTTAGAAGGGAGGGTGTATGTTAGTATATTCTAGGCGCCGACTTCGTGAACCTAAACATATATCCCTAGATCCGAAAATCGAAGGCTCCAGTAGAGCAACCACCCCAGGTACTATGGATCCTAATCAAGGAATTGACCCTCCGCTGAAGGAGTACTTCACTCCTTCAAAATACACTTATTCACCTTGTATCCAAGTACCCCCTGTAGATGCCATCCAGTATGAAATCAAGTCCAGTGTGATTCAGATGTTACCCTCTTTTTACGGACTTGCGACTGAAGACCCATATAAACATCTAGATGAATTTCTAGAAATCTGTTCCACTGTTAAGATCCAAAATTTCTCCGACGATGCTTTAAGGCTTAGGTTATTCCCTTTTTCTCTGAAAGATAAAGCCAAATATTGGTTGAATTCCCTAGACACCGTGACAATTTCAACTTGGGATCAACTACAGAGGGAGTTCCTTAAGAAATATTTTCCCATAGGAAAGACGAATCAAATAAGAAAAGCCATTACTAGTTTTTCCCAATTAGATGGAGAAATGTTTCATGAAACCTGGGAGAGATTGAAAGAGCTAATTAGAAAATGTCCTCACCATGCCATACCCAAATGGCAATTAGTCCAGTGCTTCTATGACGGTTTGTCAGAAAGGCACCGGCAAATGGTGGATGCCTCATGTGGAGGAACGTTCATGCTTAAAAATGAACATGAGGCATGGCAGTTGTTTGAAACGTTAAGTGAAAATTCTCTACATCATATGTCAGCTGCCCGTAGAGATCCTCCCCCAGGACCTGTAGAACCTAAGAGAGGAGGTATGTATGAAGTTGGTCGTGCTGTAGACATCTACAGCAAGGTTGATGAGCTATCTCAGAAGCTCGACCAACTTTTGCAAGCTGGAAATAATTCCTCCTCATCTCATCCTACTCATGAAGTCTGTATTATCTGCTCGAGTTCCACCCACACCTTAGGTGATTGTCCATCAGCTTACCAATTTCCTGAGCTTCTTCAGGAGCAAGCTCATCAAGCTCAAACCCGAATGGCTCCTAGACCAGGAAACGATCCTTATTCGAACACATATAATCCCGGCTGGCGCAATCACCCGAATTTTTCTTGGAAACCCCAACCCGGAATCAATTTTTCTGTTAGGCCAAACAATCAGGAGACCAAATTTCAAAGCATGCAATTTCCTCAATATCAAAATGCCCCACAGCCTCCACAACCTCCGCCGAACAATCTTGATCCTTCCTTTCAAGAAAAGATCCTTCAAACTTTGAAGGAAGGGCTGAACATGAATACCCAAATCCTTCACTCCCATACCCAATCCATTGCCAAGCTAGAGACTCAGATAGGTCAGCTAGCTTCAGCTTTCAATCGGAGAGAAGAGGGTAAGTTGCCTAGCCAACCCATTATCAATCCCAAGGGTCAATACATGGCTGAGAGTTCCACTGGACCTGAAAATTTTCCTGAACACGCTAAATCTGTTATCACCTTAAGAAGTGGAAAAACATTAGATCAACCTGACCCGACCCAAGAAGTAGAGCTGGCTAAGCCAGAGAAAAAGAATGAAGAGGAGAAGGAATCCATTGGTAAAGCACCCGTACCTAAGGCTCCATTCCCTAGTGCTTTGGAGTCACCTTTACCATTGGATAAGAAAAATTTAAAAATGAATGAGATGCTTGAATTATTCAAGAAAGTCCAAATCAATTTACCTCTCCTCGATGCCATCAAGCAAGTACCGGCTTATGCCAAATTTCTTAAGGATTTGTGCACTCAAAAACGAAAATCTAAGGCACATATCCCTAAGAAAATCCTCTTAACTGAGCAAGCCAGCTCAGTTTTTCAGTAAATAGCTCCACCTAAACTCAAAGACCCAGGTACCCCAATTATCTCTTGTGTCATAGGGGACCTTACAATCAAGAAAGCCTTGTTAGATTTAGGTGCGAGTGTAAACCTTCTCCCAGGATCAATGTATGATCTGTTTAAATTCGGAGAATTAAAACCCACGATGGTGACCTTACAGTTAGCTGATCGGTCCGTCAAGGCACCCCGTGGAATGCTCGAGGATGTGTTGGTAAAAGTAGATGAGTTCTACTTCCCGGTTGATTTTCTTGTTTTGGACATGGAATCTAGCGGTAACCCTAGTCAGATACCCATCATTCTTGGAAGACCTTTCCTAGCTACCGCTAATGCTTGCATAAATTGCAGAACAGGGGTTATGGACGTCTCTTTTGGGAATAAGAAAATGCGGTTGAATATTTTTAATGCATGCCAAGGACCACCCTCTTATGATCATAACGAAGTAAACATGATAGAAGAAGTAGTAGATAGGAATCTTCCTTTGTTGCTTAATTCGGATCCCTTGCAAGCATGTTTGACACATTTAGGAACTGACGATTTTGATATTGATGATGAAGTGAATGCTTTGTTAGAGCCACCCAAGTTTAGTACCATTCCTCCTTGGACTGTGAAATTTGAATCATTACCGACTCAATCAAGCCCTTTAGTGCCATCCTTAGAAGCACCACCCTATCTGGAATTGAAGCCTCTTCCTGATAAGTTAAAGTATTCTTTTCTTGGATCCAATGATACCCTTCCGGTAATCATTGCATCTACTTTGACCTCTGATCAGGAACAAAAATTGATGAATGTACTTAGGGAACATAAAGAGGCAATAGGATGGACAATAGCTGATCTTAAGGGAATTGACCCTTCTGTTTGCATGCACCACATTCACTGTGAAGCAGAAGCTAAACCACATAGGGACATGCAACGGAGGTTAAATCCAAACATGCGAGAAATTGTTAAAAAAGAAGTGGTTAAATGGTTGGATGCCGGTATTATTTATCCAATTTCGGATAGCCAATGGGTCAGCCCAACTCAGGTAGTACCTAAAAAGTCAGGTATTACTGTCATTCAGAATGAAAAGGGTGAGTCAATTTCTACCCGAGCAACCACTAGTTGGAGAGTGTGTATAGATTACCGAAAACTGAATGCTGTTACTAGGAAAGATCATTTCCCTCTGCCTTTTATTGATCAAATTCTAGAACGACTAGCAGGGCAGAGTTTCTTTTATTTCCTGGATGGATATTCAGGATACAACCAGGTTCCAGTATTTCCTGCAGACCAAGAAAAGACCACCTTTACTTGCCCTTTTGGAACGTTTGCATTCAGGCGTATGCCTTTTGGTCTCTGTAATGCACCAGCCACCTTTCAACGATGTATGTTGGCCTTATTCTCCGATATGGTTGGTCATTTCCTTGAAGTGTTTATGGATGATTTTTTTGTTTTTGGATCTTCATTCGAGGACTATCTCCATAATTTGGCTAAGGTATTGAAACGCTGTATAGAAACCAACCTAGTCTTAAGTTGGGAGAAGAGCCATTTTATGGTTCGTGAGGGAATTGTACTCGGACACATTGTTTCTGAGCGAGGGATTGAGGTTGATAAGGCTAAAGTTGAATTAATCTCGAAATTACCTCCCCCGACCTCGGTTAGACAAGTACGATCCTTCCTTGGCCATGCTGGTTTTTATAGACGATTCATCAAGGATTTCAGCAAAATCTCTCGACCATTGTGTGATTTACTTGCCAAAGACAAGTCCTTTGATTTTAGTAAAGAATGTTTGACCGCTTTTGACATTCTTCGAACTGCTTTGACCACTGCACCTATCATCAAGCCCCCAGATTGGACTCTGCCATTTGAAATCATGTGTGATGCTTCTGATTATGCTGTAGGAGCTGTTTTAGGACAGAAGCTCAATAGGGAACCCCATGTAATTTACTATGCTAGTAAAACTCTTTCAAATGCACAAATGAACTATACCACTACTGAGAAAGAATTACTAGCAGTTGTATTCGCCCTAGAAAAATTTCGATCATATTTATTAGGGTCTAAGGTCCTAGTTTACTCTGATCATGCTGCATTAAGACATCTGCTATCCAAAAAAGATACAAAGCCTAGACTGATTCGATGGATCCTTTTGTTACAGGAATTTGACTTAGAAATTTTGGATAAGAAAGGTTCCGAAAATATGGTAGCAGATCACATTTCTAGGATCTTAGTAGAATACAACAAGGAAATTATTGGAGATAGGTTTCCTGATGAGCAGCTATTCTCAATTTCTTCTACCAGTAATCTCCCCTGGTTTGCCCATATTGTGAATTATCTGGTAACAGGGCAAGTTCCTCCATACTGGTCACAACAAGAAAAAGATAGGTTCTTTTCGCAAATCAAATATTACTTTTGGGAGGAACCTGAATTATTTAAACACTGTTCAGATCAAGTGATAAGGCGATGTGTCCCTGAGAGTGAATTCAAGAGTATACTTAATTTTTGTCATTCTCTTGCATGTGGGGGACACTTTAGTGGGAGAAAAACTGCAGCAAAGGTGCTGCAAAGTGGATTTTATTGGCCAACTCTCTTTAAAGATGCACATGAATTTGGCCGTAATTGTCTCAAGTGTCAACAAAGGGGGAATATTTCACGAAAAGATATGATGCCCCTAAACCCCATTTTAGTTGTTGAAATTTTTGATGTTTGGGGTATTGACTTTATGGGACCATTTCCTCTTTCCTTTGGATTTGAGTACATTTTGGTAGCAGTCGATTATGTTTCGAAATGGATTGAAGCTGTGGCAACTCGAACTAATGATCACAAAGTTGTGATCAAGTTCATTCAACATAACATCTTTAGTCGGTTTGGGTGCCCAAGGGCCATTATTAGTGATGGAGGTGCGCATTTCACAAATAGACACTTTGACGCACTGATGAAAAAGTATGGAATTACCCATAAAGTAGCCACACCATACCATCCTCAGACTAGTGGTCAGGTAGAAGTTTCGAATAGAGAGATCAAACATATTCTTGAAAAAACGGTAAGACCCAATAGGAAAGATTGGTCCGAACGTTTGGATGACGCTTTATGGGCTTACCGAACTGCTTTCAAGACCCCTTTAGGAATGTCTCCGTACCGGTTAGTGTTTGGAAAGGCTTGTCACCTACCTGTTGAATTGGAACACCGTGCATTTTGGGCTATCAAGCAATTTAATTTTGATATGAAGAATGCAAGTTCCCATAGAAAACTTCAATTAAGTGAGTTGGAAGAGTTACGAAATGAAGCGTATGAAAGTTCGAAAATTTACAAGGCTCGAACGAAGGCTTATCATGACAAATTTATTAATAGAAAATCATTTGAGCCTAATCAAAAAGTATGGCTCTACAACTCTAGGTTACGTCTTTTTCCCGGAAAACTCCGCTCACGATGGGATGGACCTTTTGTAGTAACTCAAGTATTTTCCCATGGAGCTGTTGAACTTAAGGATCCTAAGCAAGGGAATGTTTTTAAGGTGAATGGCCAGCGTTTGAAACCGTATATTGAAGGAATCAGTGATGGAGAAGTTGTTGAAACTCTTGATCTTGAACACCCAGTTATGCTGTAAAGATCAACTTTGTCTGGCTGAAGACGTTAAACTTAGCGCTCCTGGGAGGCAGCCCAGCTCTTTCCTTAGTTCATATTTTAACTTCTAGTTTTTTTGTTTTTAGAATAAATGGAGTAATAAAAGAAGATTGCGGGAACATGGTGATAGAAGGACGTCAAATTCTATACCCTACCAGGTTGTATCCTTCCATGCCATTACATTTTTAATATTCTCTTCCATTAGGGACAATGGAAATTAAGTTGGGGGGTGAGGTAATTTATTAAATCAAATCCTCGAGTAAAATTTTAATTAGTTTTGTGTACAAGAATTCGTCTCGAATTGAAAATAATCAAGCTCACTAAATGAGGAGTGATTAATGGTTTAGAAAATTTTAGAGATACTGAGGGATGATTTATCAAGAAAACCCTATAAGTGGTAGAGTGTAGTCTAGAAAATTTTAGAAGAGTAATTCCAGACCCTTCGGCCTATTGATCTTAATAATGAATCTTACTTATTTTGGTATAGGCATTATAAAAAGTCCCCAGTTAAAATATTTTTCTGAGGTTAATAAAGATTTTTAGCATCTCTCACTGAGTAACCGGACCCCTTCGCCTAAGTAAGCGTTGTTGTTCGCGTCAAAAGGTGAGGATGTAATGAAATCTTTCGTAGAGTTAGTCTTGACTTAGCCTTTTTAACTCGAGTCAGTAAGCCCGAGGGGTGTTTTACACCTAATGCCCTAAAGCCAACTGGTTTGGGAGTCATTGGCTTAAAGCTCGCTACAAGGGTTAATTAGAAAGCAAGGTGTCAGGACATTGCACTGACTTTACATTAAAAAAAAAAAAAAAAAAAAAAAAAAAAAAAAGGGGACTAAATAAATATTGCATCAAAACCAAACTAAGTTGGAAGATTTAGATAGTGAGATAGAAAGCTGGGAACGAAAAAACTCTTAAAACTTCTATGAACTTTATTCTACTACTAAATGGGTGGAATTGGTAATCCAATGAAGTACCTTTTTAATAGTCTAACCATGTATCCTTTGATTTTAGGGTTAGTACGATAATTTTCATTTCATGGACCATCTTAGTACACAAGACTCATCCATTTCCTTTACTCGAGGACGAGCAAAGTTTAAGTTGGGGGGTGTGTTAGACATTAGAATAATGAAAATTAACCCAACTTTATTTGATTAAAATTGATACTTTTTGTGATACTTTGCAGGAATTGACTCCATAAACGTGTAGATCTTGATTTTAGGAGTCCAACGACACAAACGGAATGTAATTCGGACTTCAAACGGGCCCGAAATAGATTTTAGAAGGTTTTAGCATGGATTTCAGAGCCGCACGATTTTTGGAGCGCCCTTAAAAACTTTTGTTTGGCTCACGGTGGACCGGCTCAATGGTCCACCGCATGAGCTGTCGGTCCACGGCAGCCATTGCTGCCGGTCCACGGGCGGAGCCGTGGACCACCATGCTCCGATCGCGCTGAAACTTGCCGGAGAGCTTCCCCCGGCGCCGCCGAAGCCGCCGGTAACCTTCCCGCCGGCCGGAGAGCTCCCGTTCGGCCGGAATCCGCTGCCCGTCCGCCCAAGCCCGCGAGCTCCGCCCACGCCCACGCGAGCTCCGCCGCGCCGCCGCCCAGCCGCCTGCTGCCACCACGCCGCCCGCCGTCCGCCCTCCGCCCAAGCCCACGGCCACGTCGCCGCCCACGGCCACGCCTCCGCCTCCGGCGCCGCAAGCCGCGCGTCCGCAAGCCTTCCGCCCATGCCCAGCCGCCTGCTGTCGCCTAGCCGTCCGCGCCCGCCGCCCAGCCGTCCGCGATGCCGCCTGCCACGCTGCCGCCCAGCCGCCCAGCCGTCCGCGCCCGTCCGCCCCTGCGCCAAGTCCGCCCAGCCGCAAGCCGCTGCGCCGTCTTCCCTCCGCGTCCGCCCACCCGAGCCGCCTCTGCGCCACGCCCACGGCAATGCCGAGTGTCCGCCGAGCTCCAGCCGCAAGCTGCCCGGAGCTGTGCCGTCCAGCCTGCAGCTGCTGCCGTCCACGCCCAAGTTCGCAAGCCACGCCACCGTCCGCTGCAGCACCTTAGTCCGCCCGTCCATCCCTGCGCCACGTCCGCCCGCTGCCGTGTCCGTCTCCACCCCAGTCGCGCCTCTCTGCCGCAGTGCCGTCTGCCCTTGTCACCGTCGTTCAGACCGGGATGTCCGAAAACAAGGAAGCATAGAAACGAGAAGAGATGTCGAACGACGCTGAATGGACGCGGGATTGTGCGATAGAATTTTTGAATTTAATTTTTGAGATGGGGATGATCGTAAAAAAATCAGATAAGGAGATCGGATTGAGATGAGGAAATCACCGCGCTTTCCACACGGACCCGACATGGTATTTTTCAGCTATAAATACCTCGATGATTCTCTTCTGAAGAAGGAGGAATTTTTGGGAGGTTCCACTTGCTGTCCGTAGTTCCACCTGTTGCTGTGTCAGAGAGTCAGAGTCGGATAAAAAGAGAGAAAGGGACCCTTGTTCCCTTACTTTTATTTTTTTCTGTACTCCAATTTTTATGCAATAAAATTTATTTGCTTTATATTAATCCATGTTTGCTTATTTTTATTTTAGTCATGCTGGAGTCATGTTGGATTAGCGTCTAAGGTAAGTCGTAGTGAATTAGTTTTGACTGACCTATACCTAAGGGACGGGCCGTGATCCACGGATACGGGCCATACTCTTGAGATAGGTCATATCTAAATTATTTTCACAGATTTATTATTTGCATTTAATTCTTGCATTAGTCTAGTTTATTTTAGTTTATTTTAAGTCAAAAGAAAATACTTTTTCAAGATAACCCCAAAGTCTCTGTGGGATCGACCCTTACTCCCGCTATTCTATCCTTTAGAGTAGTGGAATTAAGGTTCTAAATCGGTGCATTACGACACGCATCATCCTGGAGCTAGGCTTGGGGACATTGTTGATTGAGAGCTGCGCGGCTCGAAGGTCTCTTGGCCGGAGATCTGAGCTCCGATCTTGAGTAGGTGTCCTAGAGCTGGGCTCGGGGATGTTGTTGACTGAGAACTACGTGGCTCGAAGGTCTCTTGACCAAAGATCTGAACTCCGGTCTTGAGTAGGTGTCTTAGAGCTGGGCTCGAGGATGTTGTTGACTGAGAGCTGCGTGGCTCGAAGGTCTCTTGGCCGAAGATCTGAGCTCCGGTCTTGAGTAGGTGTCCTGGAGCTAGGCTCGGGGACGTTGTTGACTAAGAGCTGCGTGGCTTGAAGGTCTCTTGGCCAGAGATCTGAGCTCCGGTCTTGAGTAGGTGTCCTGCAGCTGGGCTCGATGACGTTGTTGACTGAGAGCTGCTTGGCTCAAAGTTCTCTTGGCCGGAGATCTGAGCTCCGGTCTTAAGTAGGTGTCCTGGAGCTGGGCTCGGGAATGTTGTTGATCGAGAGCTGCTTGGCTCGAAGTTCTCTTGGCCAGAGATCTGAGCTTCGGTCTTGAGTAGGTATCCTGGAGCTGGGCTCGGGGACATTGTTGACTGAGAGCTGCGTGGCTCGAAGGTCTCTTGGCTGGAGATCTGAGCTCCAGTCTTGAGTAGGTGTCCTGGAGCTGGGCTCGGGGACGTTGATGACTAAGAAGTGGCGGCTTGTTCCCCTCTCGTTCTCTTTCTTTCCTTCCCCCCTCCTTTTTTCCTTTTTCTTCTTTCTTCTCTCTTTTTTTTTTAGAGTGGGGAGATCAGAGGAGAGGGTTCTTGCCGTGTTCCCCTCTCGTTCTCTTTCTTTCCTTCCCCTCTCATCTTCTTTTCGAGTGGAGAGATCAGAGAAGAGGGTTCTTGCCGTGTTCCCCCCTCTGGTGCGGGCACCAGACTCAGAAGAATACTTCAGAGCTCCATCTGGATCTCTGATTAACCTTATCCGAAGAATTAGGATTTTTGGTTTGTAATAAGAGTTGACTAGATCAACTCAATTTAACTTGAGTCTACATTACCTGCATTTTATTTTGTTGAGTCATGTTGACTCAGTAGTGGACTAGGGTTTCAACCTGGGGTGTTACATTTTCTCCCAAGACCAAGCAAGTGGACACCACACTCCCAGCCATACGCCTGAGTCCAGGGGGCGCCATATCTACATCCAGCAGCCTTTGGTCCCCACTCCACAGATAGCAGCTTCCTTCTCTCATGCGCCAGATGAGGAGAAATCCACCAAGAGTCCACAAATCAAGGGGGCGGCCAAGACTTTCCCAAGAGAACCAAAGTAAAGATGGGAAGAAATTTTCTTGGAGAGAACTTCAAGGAGGCGCCCACTACCTGCCAAAAAAATCCAAAACAAAGATGGGAAGGACCTTGACTTAGGGAGGAAGAAAAGGAGGAGTCCAAAAGAGTTGATCCATGGAAGGAAAAAAATTCTCTTGAAGATCCATACAAGGAGGCGCCATCTACCTGCCTTTTATAACCCAAATCAAATTTTTTGGTACTTTGGCCGACCATATATATATGATTTTTCCTGATTTGTAGATCCCCTCCTTTAGTCCCACATGGGAAGATGTAAAACCCTACTCCCTTGTAAAGCCTTATAAATTAAACTCCTCTTGTAAGTTTAAATCAATCAGATGAATGAAAGAAATTTTTTCTTGAGCAAACTTGTGTTTTCTCTTGTCCGCACTTGCTTTCAGGTGTTGAGCTCCGTGAGGGAGTAAATCCGGGTTCCCTTGGAACCTTGAGGAGGTGAGAGATCTCCAAAACCCCAAAACCTAGGTTAGCCACTCAATTCCCAAACCCTAGCCGCCATCACCCTTCTCTTTCCACCAAGCCCTAGTCTATTTCCCTTCTCACGGCCACCATCTCCAAGTCCAGGCCGACCACCAGCATCCAGCTCCTGTCCAGATACTGCAGATCTACGACAATTCTAAGAGGAAGTCAGATCGGCCTCCAGGAGAATTCGATTTCAGCAACTTCGGCTTTCAAGTTCTTCAACCTGGTAAGATCTTTTCTTGAGTTTCTGAATTCCTTCACTTGTTCCTCTTCTTTCCCAGATCTTGAGTCCAGGAGAAGCCAACCAAACCACGAGACCAGTATTGGAGGATCCATTGCGAAGATAGCCGACTCCGAGGATCCCACAATCTACTCAAGAGAGTTCTTCCACCAAAACCCTGAGAAGATCACTGTCTGGTTAGTAAACCATCTCTTCTATCTATTTCTGTTCTGTTGAAAGTTCAGAGCGAAACCCTAGGTCTGGGAGTTTTTCAACCCCCAGCGATCCGTTACTTCTGAACTACTCTGATAATTTAGTTTCTTCTAAACTGTGCTTTCAATCCTTACCTAGTTTCCTTCAACGTAGTTTAGCTTTACTTTGAGTCGAAGCCAATTTCTGAAATATATATATATAAAAAAAAAGAATTAATCTTAATTTTACTTTCGCATACGCTTCTTTGTTCTTTATTCTGCATCATTTTTGGTATCAGAGCTTTCGTTCTGCATCACCCTCGTTCTCTTTATTTCCTTCCCCTCTCATCTTCTTTTCGAGTGGGGAGATCAGAGAAGAGGGTGTTTGTCGTGTTCCCCTCTCGTTCTCTTTCTTTCCTTCCCCTCTCGTCTTCTTTTCGAGTAGGGAGATCAGAAAAGAGGGTTACCAGACTTGGTTGCCTTGGAGCTAGGCTCAAGGCCTTCCTAGACGTGGAGCTAGGCTCGGGCCCAGGGGTTGCCTGAGGGCTTGGCTCGGGTCTTTGGCACCTTGGAGATAGGCTCGAGGCGTTAATGGGAGCTACTTGGCCCCATGATCCCTTGGCGTCTCAGAGCTGGGCTCGGAGATGTTTGAGATTGAGAGCTGCATGGCTCGGAGATTTCTTGACATCCTGGAGCTAGGCTCGGGGATGCTTGACATTGAGAGCTGCATGGCTCGAAGATCCTTTGACGTTCTGGAGCTGGGCTCGGGGATGCTTGAGATTGAGAGCTGCATGGCTCGAAGATCCTTTGACGTCCTGGAGTTGAGCTCGGGGATGCTTGAGATTGAGAGCTGCATGGCTCGAAGATCCTTTGACATCCTGGAGTTGGGCTCGCGGATGCTTGAGATTGAGAGCTACATGGCTCGAAGATCCTTTGATGTCCTGGAGCTAGGCTCGGGGATGCTTGAGATTGAGAGCTACATAGCTCGAAGATCCTTTGACGTCCTGGAGCTAGGCTCGGGGATGCTTGAGATTGAGAGCTGCATGGCTCGAAGATCCTTTGACGTCCTGGAGCTGGGCTCGGGGATGCTTGAGATTGAGAGCTGTATGGCTCGAAGATCCTTTGACATCCTGGAGCTGGGCTCGGGGATGCTTGGGATTAAGAGCTGTATGGCTCGAAGATCCTTTGACATCCTGGAGCTAGGCTCGGGGATGCTTGAGATTGAGAGCTGCATGGCTCGAAGATTCCTTGACATCCTGGAGCTGGGCTCGGGGATGTCGTTGATTCTTCCCTGCCAGACACATGGATACTCGTGCAAGGAAAAATCGTTATCATTATTATCGATAATAAACCTTACCTTGTTGGTGGCGTCTTCGCAGGCCGCGAACCCTCTTTTGGGGGAGCCTGATGCTGTCGAGATCTTCGAGGTAACAGGTCCCTCGTGATAGAGTTTCGGTTACCATGCAGGGGCCTGCTCGTGGTGGTTCGCGATCGTCATCCTGACGACTGCAGCATCTTTATTTACCTTTCCCCTTCTAGCATAATGGGGAGTATATTCCCAGGGTCCCGTGCCCCCCAAGGTCTTCTTGGATGCGCGCGCACCTCCCTCGGCAACCACGCCCACCTGTTTCACGATGGGGCAGCTGTTGATGGTTGGAGCCGATGGAAGAGCGGTAAGCGCATGGGACCCCGCTTGAGGTCTGCCCCCCTTGCAAACCTTTGGAGGTAGCTTTTCTTGATGAGCTTCTCAGTCTCCTTCTTGAGATTGCGACATTCTTTGACGTCATGGCCGTGATTGCAGTGACGGCGATAATACTTCGTCTCGCCGCACCCGGCGAAGGGCCTCAATGGTGGCGGGTGTTGTCGTCCACTGTCTCGCTAGTTGAGCCTTGCATACCAATGAACCGATGAGAGAACTCCACTAGCCCACGCTCATGTTCCTCCATGCGCCTTTCCGCCATGCGCCTGATGGCTCCGTCAGCGGATCCTTCCGCCGAAGGAGACAAAGAAGGTGATGTGGGTGCCCTTGGAAAGGGGGGCCCTTGCATGGCGGGGGCCCCTTGCATGGCTGATAGAGGCCTTTCGAGCTTGTGTAGTCACCTTTTTCGTCCCCCTACCTGGCACGCCAATCTGTTACCGTCCAGGATCACTGTGGCTTGTAGTTGCTGCCGGCATCGGAGTGCGCTCTTCTTGTTGCCTGGTGGCCCTCTGGTCCCGGACCTGCAAAACAGGGATTAGTGACCCGAGCCGAGATTTTCGGTAGGGGCACTCCGACGGTCAAGTCAATGACGATCCAGGAAAACATATCCTCCTCGTCAGGCCCCTCTTGATGGACTCCACATTAGGAGTAAAAAATATGTGTGAAGATGGAAACGTTGCAGGGGGAGAATGATAGCGGGGACAGAGGGGTTCCTTGTTCCTCCGCCTCTCCTTGTTTCCCTCGTTTCCCCTCCACTGTGGTGGTGGTGGTGGTGCTTTGCCCTCTTGGTTGGGCTTGCCCTTGTGTTGGTGGTGCCATGCCCCTCTTCTTGGTGGGGGTTGCACCTTTCTCTCTCTCCTTTTTTTTTGTTCTGGCCTCTTTTCCTGTGTTGGGGTTGTTATTGTATTACCTCCGTGTCTGTTGCAACTAGGTTACCGTTGGGCGCTTGTCTCGGGATCCCCGCCGGGCTGTCAGGCGCATGCGGTGGTGTCCCAAGGAGTCTTTCCTGATTCGTGATAAGGGGAGTTGTCAGGCGCTCCGACACTCCTCTTGGTCACCTCATTTCGGGAAACCTGGCAGAGCCTTGAATGGTTGGCCACCGCCCACGGGATTCGAATCTCCTGGTTGGCTTCCTCTCTTGGATGATTCGAGTGGTTGGTGAGGAGTGTGGCACCTCGATCAGCGTGCTTCTTTCCTTTCTAGTGTAACTGGCGGTTGCAGGTGGTCAGTATGGCCTGGAAGGCGCTCCAGTGCAATCCTCGGGCGGCTCGTCGACGTTCTGGCTGGTGAGGACCTCATCCAAGCTGCGGCTGAGCTGGAACGGTAGGGCTCGCTCCAGCCTAGACGCTCCGAGCTTGCGGGGGCGTCTAAGTTGAGGAGGGCAAAGTGCGGGCCCGGTCTGGAGGGCGCGTGCTCGGAGAGGCTCCACGTTGGCGAGTGAGCGCTGAGCTCGACCTCGACCACAGGGCACTAACCTCCGAGGGTCTCGCTCCGGAGGGCAGGAGGTGGACCCGGTCCAGAGGGCGCACGCTCGGAGAGGTTCCATATTGACGGGTGAGCGCTAAGCTCGACCTCGACCACAGGGCACTAACCTCCGAGGGTCTCGCTCTGGAGGGCAGGAGGTGGACCCAGTCTAGAGGGCGCGCGCTCGGAGAGGCTCCACATTGGCGGGTGAGCACTGAGCTCGACCTCGACCACAGGGCACTAACCTCCAAGGGTCTCGCTCTGGAGGGCAGGAGGCGGACCCGGTCCAGAGGGCGCGCGCTCGGAAAGGCTCCATATTGGCGGATGAGCGCTGAGCTCGACCTCGACCACAGGGCACTAACCTCCGAGTGTCTCGCTCTCGAAGGCAGGAGGTGGACCCGGTCTAGAGGGCGCGCACTCGAAGAGGCTCCACATTGGCAGGTGAGCGTTGAGCTCGACCTCGACCACAGGACACTAACCTCCGAGGGTCTCGCTCTGGAAGGCAGGATGCGGCTCCGACCTAGGCATCCCGAGCTCGCGGGCTCGACCTGGTAGAGGATAGAGTTCGGCTCGCTGTCTTGAGGGAGATCAGCTCAGCTCGGTAGTGGAGTCCGAGCTGGAGAGTTGACGCGACGTCCGACGCGGTGTCCTTTCTTGACATGGCGCCCGCCGGTTCCTCCACGTCAGCGATCCAATCACATCAATATTAATTTAGTAAAAAAAATAAATTAAATAAAAAATGAAATTTTTTTAATCAATGATGTAGTTGATCCTCAAGATCAAGTAAATAGTTTTCATAACTGATCGATGGATACTGTTCCATCCCCTTTCATCTTCATTTAGATAAAAATTGCCATGCATATAAAAGGTCATTCATATTTTTTCGTTCGACCGCCGACGGAAATAGAAGAAAACTTACAGACAGCAAGAGAAAACATAGCATTCGCCATCTCCTCGTGGCAAACTTAAAATAGGAAATCTAGTCCACTCACTGAATTGAACAGAAGAGGTCAGTCGCGCTGTTTCGTCATATTTTCCCATCTAACAATAAGCACTCTCTGTTATGTGAATAATTTCACCATAGCCAGAAGCGCTATAGAAATTAGGGGCTTCCCTTTGCATCCAGGAAGCTATTTAACCATTTAACAATTCCCATCAATGGAATTACCATCGCCTTCCCCCCACTCCCATCACCAGCCCTTTTTCCGGCATCCAAAAATCCTTCAGCTGTCATTGATGAACTTTAGCGTACGTTCCATCAGCTCCAACGCTTTCTCAGAGTTCGACTTCACATGGAAACCGTGCCCCTCCCCCTCGGACTCGAACCATTCCACGTCTCCTCCCCATCCACTCTTCTTCACCCCTTCGTAGTACGCCCTCCCCGCGTCCCTCAAGAGATCCTTCTCCGCCACGCACACCAGTATCTTCTCGCATCCCAATCCCTTCAAGCTAGGCGCTGCCTCCGCCAGTGGGTTCACCAGCGGGTCGTCCATCCCAACCGTCCCGGGACAAGCCAACACCCACAGCCCATCCATCTTCTCCTTCATCCCCTTATCCACCAACTCCGAAGGAAACGGGTCTCTCCTCGCGAAGTAGGGATGGACCAATACCATCCCTCGTATCCTCACCCCAGGCCCGAGCTCCGCTGCGCCAGCGCGCAGCGCCATGTGGTGGGCTATGTTTCCCCCCGCGCTGCAGCCGTCCAAAAAAACACGTCCAAAATCCCCATGCTCGGCCAGCCACGACTCAGGGCCACCGCCCGCAGCGTGGGACGCCACCCACATCAGCGCCGCCCAAGAGTCCTCGTAGGCTACAGGCAGTGGGTGCTCGGGGGCCAGGCGGTAGTCCACCGAGACGGCGATGACATTGGCTTTGGCCACCAGGGGAGTGAGGTAGTGGTGGCAGTAGGAATCGGAGGCGGAGCCGATGACGAAGCCTCCGCCGTGGAAGAACACGTAGACCGGGAGCTTCTTCGGAGCGGTGTCACAGAGCTTGGGGAGGAAGAGGCGGACGGAGATGCCAGTTTCCGGGTCGATGACGACGTCTTTGGAGGTGACACCGGTTTCGGGGTCGATGGCAGCGTCGATTTTGCCCGGGAAGAAGAAGCGCTCGATTCGGCCGCTTTTGTACTGGCGAATTAAAGGAAGGAATTCGAATTGGATTTCGGTGTCAGGATCCATTGCGCAAAGCAGGGCTGAAGGGATGAAAGCAGCTGGGATGAAATACAGGGAATATATAGGACAAGGTTAGTTGGCCCGTTTGAAATTAATCTTCTCCAAGGGGAACAAAAAATTTGGTTCACCAGAAAGGAGTGGTTGGCAGAATTAAATTTGGTTCACCAGAAAGGAGTGGTTGGCAGAATTAAATTTCGTTCACCAGAAAGGAGTGGTTGGCAGAATTTTTTTAAAATAATATTCTTTATTAAATATTTATGAAACTAGTACCACATTGGATACGTGAACGGGAAAATACGGATACGAGGGTTGTGGAAATTACGCGGAGAATCATTGAACTCACCGCGGGCACGCATGTGAGACTTCCCACTTTAAAATTTAATTAAGAAATTTAAAAATAGAAAAAATATAATAATATGACATTACAATAATATATTATAATATATTATATATTATAATAAATATTTTATATTATAAAATTAATAAATATTTTATAATTTATTAAGTTATATATTATATATTATAATATAATATATATGTTGGGTATCGGTCGTGGTGGTGGTGATGGTGTCGCACCGAGTGCTATTGATGCGGCATAACGAGATGAAACATTCATCAAGCGGTGAGGTCGAAGGCGATGAGGCATAAATACAGTGGCATCGGTGTGAGCTTGGGGTATGATGGGTACCTGCCCACCCATGCCCCTTGAGACTTGATCGTATTGTGCGACTAGTCTAGCCACCAGGATGGCACATGGTTTTATCACATGCATCATCTGTTGGTGCATCAAGGCTGACAGAGGCTATCGGGACAGTAACTGTCGTTCGGTATGTCGATAGTATCCAGTCTTGTGCACATGCAATCGTTCCGTCGCATCGTAGGGGCATTCCCAATAATGACGCTGTGCGATGGGTCCATCCATCATGGAAGTGCATGGCTCCATTATACACGACATCCATCGGTGCGATAAGGCTGACGAAGGCCATCGGAACGATAGCCATTGCCCGGCCATCGATGATATCCAGCGTTATGCACATGCAACTGCCAGTCATGCCGTGGGGGCATTCTTGTTGGTCGTGCCACGCTGTCATGGACTTAGCCACCGGCTTGTCGTAGGTGGTGCCAACATGGGCATGGCACGGTGCTATGGAGGGTTGGCATGGCCAAAAATTTATAATGTTCTCGATACCTTGGAACCCCCGGGGTGGAGTTTAGTTGGATGCCCGTTAGAATAGTGAGGGGAGTAATGGTTAGCCATGGAGTGGCATAGTCGTAGCATGATATCAGGAGGCTTGGGAGGCTTGACATTAGACATGGCGGTGGTTCGCCAAGACATATGTTGAGACTCGAGGAATCCTCTTAGTTTGAGAAGGGATGCGGGGCTTTGATCGTATTCCCGACTCTCCCAGACCCGTAGGGTATGGATCCGTTGTGGCACGTTGCAGGGCAAGATGATGCTACGCCCAAATGGTTTCGTGTGGAGACATTCAAGGCAATGCTGGTCGGACGAGCTAGCCACATTGTGCAGGAATGGGGATTTCCAAGAGGTTGAGCCTCGAAGAATTATCCGAGCTACTCTATGCGTTCTTAATATATGTAGTGGAGCAAAGAGGTGATAGAGGATCAGTCGAGTAAGGATTTGGCCTACCTGAATGGCAAGTCTCGTGAGCATTGCAGGGTGATGTCTCGCAGGGATCCATGGGAGCCGGTCGGCTTTGAAGTTCAAGTGTGTCTTATGAAATTTCGATCAAGTATATGTCTTAGAGCTGGGCCAAGGATCAAGGACGACCAAGAGGGTCGTGCCAACGGGATGTAAGGATCAGCGGGTCAAAGATATTTATTTGATGGGCAGACTTGGATGCTAATATCATGGCAGTACACAAGGTGCGAGCAGGCCATGGACCTAGAATGTTGGGTGGTATGGTCATGGGCCTTTAGGACCGTGCTAATGCATAGTGATATGCGAGGAGACTGTGAACATTATTGGGCAATATGGTCATTGATGGGAAGACATGCTGAGGATGTAAGATCAGGATCATGGCACAAGAGCTTGTGAAGGAGCTTAAATGGCAAAACCCGAGAGAGCTTTGGATGTACCTGATCAACCATAGCTTTGTGGGGCTACGAGGAGTGTCGGCTAAGCGACGTTAGAGATGGTTTGCTTGAGTCTCAAACAGAGTGGAGGCATTGAATGATCGTGTCATGTGAGTTTGGTCTATGTACTCCTGAAGGACAGCATGATGGCTTGTAGATCAGTGACAGTGGTTATATTATGGCATGGAAGTTTTCAGAGATTTGAGATATCTTGGGTGAACAGTACTTGGCTTGAGGAGGCAAAGCCATAGGGTTGACACAAAGGTGCTGAGTTGCGAAGTACTCTTGGAAATAGTCTAATGTTATGACACGAAGGTATGCATGAGCATTGTAGTTGACCTGAGGGTCGAGTTGCTTGGGGGTACCAAAGAGTATCACATGTGTTCGATTCGACAATGTTGCTAGGCAAGGCCATACAGGTGCTTACTTGGCTATGTAGCTAGACTGCTATGCGTTTATATGTATGTCCTAGGGAAGGACTCAGGATGGCTGGCCTTGGTGTATGGCATGCCAAGGCACCGCACAGGTGTTTGAGTAAGCAAAATACTCATCCCGTGACAACGTGATGGGTTTGGCCATCACTACAGTGCACAACTCTACTTCATGCAGCACCCATTGGTGCGGCAGAAATGCCGCATATTAAAATAATATACTATAATATAAATAATAATATATATTATTACTTATATATTATAATATATAATATACTATGTTATTATTTTAATATAAGTAATCTATAATAAACTAATATATTATAATATACTTTATTATAGTATAGTATAATATAGGTCATGACTAACCTTCGTGCTCCAATTCTGACTCATGTCTTCAATCAAGATGTGCATTGCCTGACAAAGTGCTCGTACTGTTATGGATCCCATGTTCTTGGCCCGACCATAATTTCTACCAACAATAGTATATTATTCTAACATGGAGCATTCTTGCTGGTCGCACCGCATCGATGGGCACCACATACGATAAAGCCAGGCACCATCATGGTAGCCGGACTTGTTGCATGGCATGATAGACGAGAACGCCCCCATGGTGCGACCGTGTAGCTATGCATGTACAAAGCTAGATACTACTAACATGCTGAGCGGCGACTGCCATCCCGTGGTCTCATTAGCCTTGTCGTACCAAGGGTGTCATGTGTAGTGGAACCACGTACCTCCATGGCGGTCAGACCTGTTGCATTGCGCAACCATCGGGTACGCCCCTACGGTGTATATGGACAATGGTTGCTACTCCGATAGCCTCCATCAACCTTGCCACATTGATGGATGCCGCGTGTGATAGAGCTGCATGCCTTCCTAGTGTTCGGATCCGTCGCGTAGCGTGATCAAGTCTCAGGGGACACGGATGAGCAAGTGCCCTTCGTGCCTTAGGCTTATACCAACATTGCTACCCTCACACCCCATCATTCGATAGACATTCCATCATGTCGTGCCGCACCGATGACACATAGCACGATACCTCCGCTGCCATGATCGATGACCATGCATTAACAAATATACTATATTATATTATATAATATATAATTTAATATATTTATTATATTTTAGAATATAAAATATTTATTATAATATAAAATATATTAAAATATATTATTAAAATATCATATTATTATATTTTTAATTTTTTTATAAATTTTTAAAAAATTGTTAATTTTTTTTATATTTTAAAATTTTGTGATTTAATAAGAAATTGTTGGTTATGCTTGTGATTTTTTTAATATAATTTTTATCTCCGGATTTTTTTTCATGTATCCAAAAATATATTAATTTTGTAGATATCTTCGAGATGATACTAGTTTTGTAAATATTTAATAAAAATTATTATTTTTTAAAAAAATTGGTGGTCGGTATACCAAATGGGAGCAGAGCGGACCGAGTGGTAGACGCGAGATGGCGAAATAATTTATAATTTTCCACCTCGCAAATAGGGTTCCTGGAGGAAGGTTTGGATTTTTTTTTTTTTTATTGCAACATGCGGTAGGTTTGCTGCCCCAAGTTTCTCGCGATTACATATATATCATATATATATATATATATATATATCATGGATGGGGAAGTTTCGCGCAACTTGAGAAGCTTGCATTTGTCGTGGTGTTGAAACGTGAATACAGCGCAGGCCGGCCCCGGTGGTGGATGAGGTGTATGACGCAAGATGACGTGTCTGATGTCGGTGAGCCGTCAAACATTTTACCCAGCCGAGAAAGTGATCCCATATCGTAACATGTGATTTTTATAAAGAAATAAATTTTACTTTTATCATAAAAATAAATTTTATCAAAAAATAGATGTCAGGCCCTCTACATAATATAGATAATATCTGTGCCAATTTGAAATGGACCCAATATATACCCATAATTACATCATTTTCTCTAACAAATAAAAATATAAAATTAATATGAAATTAATATATATATATATATATATATATATTTGTTATAAAAACATATAAATATAAATTAGGTATTATCTATGTTCATATCTTTTCTATCATAATATAAATATAAATTATTTATTATTTAGATATAAATTTTTTTATTGAACTTAATGATAAAATTAATATTAATTATATAATTGTTGCCGCTCTCGCCGCCGCGCCCGTGCCGCGGATCCGTCGATCCCTCCTGACCCCTGGCGAGGGAGCCTCCCTTCCCGCGGCGAACCTGCAAAAAAGGGGTTAGAAGATCCTGGCCGGGGATTCCGGAGAGGGAGCTCCGACGGTCAAGTCAGTAGACGACGAGAAGGAACAGACTCTCCAGACGGACCCCCGAAAGGGCTCCAGACTTAGAGAGTTTACTAGTGAGAGAGACGCTCTGGGGACCAGAATCTCGGCTGGGCCTCCTAGCCGAGCTCACACCCAGTGTTCCCCTCTCGGGATTTCTGGGTTTTTACCATCGGAGCAAGGCCTTGTGCCGGTGCTTCTTCTTCTTCCCCAGGCTTGTTTGCTTACCTTGTCGTCCCCAGATTCCTCCCTCTTTATCTCCTTTCGTCGTGCGCTTGTTTCTTCCTCCTTGGAGACTTCCCTCCCCCGTCCTTTTCTCTTTTCCCTTTTCGGTGAAGGGGGCCAGGCGGCTTTCCGACCTCGTCCGCCGGGCCCAGCAGGGAAAAGGCAAAGACAGAAGAGAAAAAGGGGAGGGCGGCGCTGGCAAGGCGGCCGGTCAGGCCTCGGGCCCAGCGAGAGCGCTCTCCTCC
This sequence comes from Areca catechu, assembly GCA_021397845.1. Classification (NCBI taxonomy): domain Eukaryota; kingdom Viridiplantae; phylum Streptophyta; class Magnoliopsida; order Arecales; family Arecaceae; genus Areca; species Areca catechu. The sequence continues at coordinate 141,503,892 of CM038043.1, forward strand.
CCAAGCGTGGGCACCATCCATCTATGGGGCATGTTCCGTCAGGATCGCGTCTCTCGGCTGTGGGACCTGTCGGGCCGATGCAAGTGATGTTCCACGTGCCGCCGCCCTCCGTACGGAGCACCGTCTGGGGTTCGTACGGCCGAGGAATGGCCTCGGGACCCGTTTCTCTCCCTGGGACCCTCTCCGTATGAGCGGTCTGACCTCGGCTGAGTTGGACCCATCTCCGGGGGCCAACTGGTGAGGAGCGAAGGACCAGCCGACCTCGGCTTAGGTGGACCCCTCCTGGGTGGACACCTGGCGAGGTGGCAGGAGGTCGCCCGGCTTCGGTCGAGGTGGGCCCGTCTCCGGGTGGCCACCTGGCGAAGGGCGAAGGATTGGCCGACCTCGGCTTAGGTGGACCCCTCCTGGGTGGACACCTGGCGAGGTGGCAGGAGGTCGCCTGGCTTCGGCCGAGGTGGGCCCGTCTCCGGGTTGCCACCTGGCGAAGGGCGAAGGATTGGCCGACCTCGGCTTAGGTGGACCCCTCCTGGGTGGACACCTGGCGAGGTAGCAGGAAGTCGCCTGGCTTCGGCCGAGGTGGGCCCGTCTCCGGGTTGCCACCTGGCGAAGGGCGAAGGATTGGCCGACCTCGGCTTAAGTGGATCCCTCCTGGGTGGACATCCGGCGAGGTGGCAGGAGGTCGCCTGGCCGAGGTGGACCCGTCTCCGGGTGGCCACCTGACGAAGGGCGAAGGACCGGCCGACCTCGGCTTAGGCGGACCCCTCCTGGGTGGACACCTGGCGAGGTGGCAGGAGGTCGCCTGACCTCGGCCGACCTCACTTAGGCGGACCCCTCCGGGTTCGGGCACCAATGGGGTGGTAGAGGAACTCCGAGCCGAGCTCGACCTCGGCGAGGGCAGTTTTCCTTAGACAGTCGTCGGGCGGTGTAGTCTTGCCGATCCTGGCCTTGAAGACGTGGCACCGACTCGGCCGGGGAAACTTCCACGTGGCTCGATCGCATTCGGCGGTACCTGAGCCTGGCCACGTCACTGTCACGGCTGTAACAGTTGCCCCCCAGCCCGCCATTCCGTTGGGGCGTCGTAGAACGGAATGTCGGGATTGAATGCGGACATGACGTGGGGAGGCGAAGATCTTGCATCATAATTGCCACGATCCTCGTCGCCGTGGCTCGATGCGGCTGAAAACCTATGGGGAGCCGCCACGCGTCGCCCACTTGCCTGCAATTAATGCGTCGCTTCGAGGCAGAGGTCGTTACTCTGCTAACGAGGCGTCGGTGTCGGGCGTGCACCCACGTGGCGATCATCCAGTGGCCTGAGGCGGAATGACGGGTACGGCCGCTGTCGGCTGAGTTTGAAAGGGAGGGGACTTTCCAGAACGAGGCCTTTCCCCTTGCTCCGTGGGCGGTTTGCTGCAGACTAACTCCTGTTGCCTTGCACTCGTCTGGCGCATTTTCGGTGAGTGCCTCCTTCTCCTTCTCCGGTCCCCTTCCTTTCCTCTCTTTTCTTTTCTCTTCGATCCTCTGTCCTTCTCTGTTCCATGGCGCGCCGTCGCCATGTCTCTTCCAACCCGGACGAGGCCGGTCCATCCCGGTCGAGGACTCCATCTTCTTCCTTCTCAATGAGGAGACAATCCCGGAGGAGATCCGCCGGCATCTGCAACCTGGGGGTGTCACCATTGGCATCCCTAGGGGGATCCGGCCTCCTCCGGTTGCTCCTGCCGTCCCCCTTCGCTCTCTTCCGGCTTTTCCTGCTCTTCCTGCACCTCCTTCTCTTCCCGCCGGTCCCTCCGGTCATGCCTCCACCATGACCGAAGGCGATCTTTCTCTGCTCCGGGATGCTTACGGCATCCCGGGGTCCATCCGCTTGTTTGTTCCGCGGTCCGGGGAGCGCGTCACCATGAGTGGCCCCGGCCGCATAGCCTTCTACGAAGACTTCCTCCTTGGGGGTCTTCGGTTTCCTCTGCACCCCTTCTTTCTTTCCTTCCTCAGCCATTTCCGGCTTGTCCCGGCCCAGCTGGCTCCCAACGCCATCCGGGTCATCTTTTCTTTCATTGTCTTCTGTCACTTCCACGGGTTCGTTGCCCGTTTCTCCCTCTTCAGGGCCTTGTTCACCTTGAAGAAGTGCTCCACCGATGACGGCTGGTGGTATATTTCGCCCCGGCCCAGGTGTCTCCGGTTCGACCTCCCTTCCTCGGTCAAGGGCTGGAAGAGCCGGTTTTTCTTCGCCTCAGTCGAAGACGTCGACTGGGCCTGGAGTGAACCGGACCGGACCCCGAACCAAAATTCTCGGGTCGAGTCGGCGGACCAGGAGTCCTATTCCCAGCTCCTGAGCGACGTGGTCCCGGCACTCGAGGTTCTGCTCTCTGAGCAGAATCTTTTTGAGGCCGGGATCAGTCCCATCCGCGAGACGGGTGAGACTCGGCTCCACTTTGACTTCTGCCCCCCTTTTTCTTCATGACTGAGCCGGCTGACTTTCTGTTCCTTTGTTTTGCAGGGATGAAATTTTCGCTGGAGAACCTCCTGGAGGGCGCAGCCCAGCGGGATGTCGTTGAGGTGGACGAGCCCGCGGCGAAGAGGGCTCGTACAGAGGTGAGCCGGGAGGTCGTGACGGCGACCGTGCCCAGCCCGGTTGCTGTCGTTCCCCTGCCCAGGTTGCCTCAGGGCGGGGCCGCTGATGCCTCGGCCGCGCGACCTGGTGGCGCCGCCGCCGAGATGGCTCCTCCGCCTGCTGCTCCGCCCAGCGCCGGGCCCGTCGTCGCTGCCGCCTCAACAGTGCAGCCTGTGGCCACCGTCGGCCCGTCGACCGCGGCCCCAGCTGATGGGGCGGCCGCCGCAGGAGCCGGCCTGACGCCCCCGGCACCGGTGATCACCCAGCAGGACTCGGTCATCCGTGACAAAGGGCTCACGGAGAGGATCATGGAGTACGCCTCCACCGCCCGGGACCGCCGAGCTCGGGGCGGCCGGGATTACGCTGATGCGCTGCTCGGGATCCTCCCGCAGCTCTTCACGGTAATCCGAGCTTCTTCCCTTCTTTTCCTTTCAAAACCTAACTCTTTTCATCCTGACATGATCTGCTCTTGTTGGTGCAGATCGGGAACGACGTTCTCCTACTGAGGAACTTTCTCGTAGGGAACGCCAAAAGGGACTCCGAGAAGGAGCTGAAGCTCGGCAAGCTCGCGGCCGATGTCAAGACCTGATGGAGAAGGGGGCCGAGCTGCGAGCCAACAACCAGGCCCTCCAGTCCGACCTGGCGCGTTCCGAGGGGCGGAACAAAGAGCTGGAGGCTTCCCTGTCGGAGGAGCGGACCTCCAACCAGCGCCGCTCGGAGGAGGAGGTGGCGGAGAAGGCCCGCCTGCAGGCCCACTCCCAGTGGCTGGAGCGCCAGTTGGAGGAGGCCTGGCGAGACGCAACCGCGGTCAAAGACCAGAGTGCGTACGTCAACGGACTCCTGGAGGCCGCAAAGCGGGAGGCGCAGGAGGCCATCCCGAAATTCCGGGCTTTCGACGAGTACACGTCGGAGGTCCGGGAGGCCGCCGTGGACTCCTTCTTGAAGGGGTTCCGGATGTGCCGGGAGAAGGTGAGGGCCCTCTTCCCCGAGCTGGATCTGAGCGGGGTGGTGATCAGAGGTAGGAGGCCAGGAGGCTAGAGCAGGGCCTCCGGCGCGGCCGAAGCAACTCCTGCGGCACCGTCGACCAGTGAAGCTGTGGCTCCGGAGCAGCCTCGAGAGCCGGCCGCCATAGAAGTCGAGGACGCAGCACCCGCGCCCCCGGCAGAGGGCTCCGACCCTGCACCACAGTGAACCCAGCGCCTTCTCCCTGTTGTCTTTTCTTTTTCTTCTTCTGTTGTCGTTTCTTTTTTGGGGACTCCCGGCCTGTCGGGACTCCCAGCTTGTACTGATCCTTTATATCAATGAAAGTTTCAGTTTGACAAAACTTCGTGTTCATCTTACCTCACTTTTCTTCTTCTTTCTTTCTGAGATGTTGGTATGGAACACTTGAAACAGTTGCAGGCCTGGTCCTTCCATTGCTCAAATCAAGGTTGGGGCCTCCCAGATCGCATGGCGGCAGAGTAGGCCTTAAGCGTGCCCGTCTTTGGGGCCGCCTTCATACTTGCACAGGCGACACAGTTTCTGCACCGTCTTCCAGGCCGAAGCCCAGGATCTCCGGACTGAGCTCGATGCCGCAGGCTTTCTCAAGCCTTGCGCGGCTTGCTGAGCTGTTCTCTGGGCTTGCATGGGCGAACTGGGTTCGGCGCCACCTTCCAGGCCGAAGCCCAGGATCTCCGGACTGAGCTCGACGCCGCAGGCTTTCTCAAGCCTTGCGCGGCTTACTGAGCTGTTCTCTGGGCTTGCATGGGCGAACTGGGTTCGGCGCCACCTTCCAGGCCGAAGCCCAGGATCTCCGGACTGAGCTCGATGCCACAGGCTTTCTCAAGCCTTGCACGGCTTACTGAGATGTTCTCCGGGCTTGCGTGGGCGAACTGGGTTCGGCGCCACCTTCCAGGCCGAAGCCCAGGATCTCTGGACTGAGCTCGACGTCGCAGGCTTTCTCAAGCCTTGCACGGCTTACTGAGCTGTTCTCCAGGCTTGCGTGGGCGAACTGGGTTCGGCGCCACCTTCCAGGCCGAAGCCCAGGATCTCCGGACCGAGCTCGACGCTGCAGGCTTTCTCAAGCCTTGCGCGGCTTACTGAGCTGTTCTCCGGGCTTGCGTGGGTGAACTGGGTTTGGCGCCGCCTTCCAGGCCGAAGCCCAGGATTTCCGGACCGAGCTCGATGCCGTAGGCTTCCTTGTCGAAGCGAGAAAAGAGTGTTTGAAGTGGGGGAACTTTGTTGCAGAAACATGGAACCTTACATTACTGATAGTACATCCTTAGGTTCGAGGAGTTCCACGTCCGGGGGAACCTGGCACCCCCAATTCCTCCAAGTAATATGCGCCATGAGGGAGGGCCTCTGCCACCTGATATGGGCCTTCCCAGTTGGGCGAGAGCTTGCCGCATTCCCGTGGCTGGGAAGCTTCAGCGCGCCGGAGGACCAAGTCTCCGGGACGGAAAACCTTCGGCCGCACTCGGGAATTGTAATACCTGTCCCTCGTTTCCTCGAGAAGGTCAAGGTTGAGCATCATCCTGGCTGGGTTTTCTGTCTCGTCATATTGCTCCACACGCAGTGTGGGTAGGCTGAGCTCGATCGGAATGACTGCCTCGGCTCCGAAGACGAGGTTGAACGGGTTTCGTCGGTAGCCGTCCTCGAGGTGGTGTGGTATGCCCAGAGGACGCTGGGAAGCTCGTCGGCCCACCTGCCCTTGGCCTGGTCCAGCCGCGTGTGGAGGCCCTGAAGAATGGTCCTGTTCGTGACTTCGGCCTTCCCATTGGTTTGAGGATGCGCCACCGAGGTAAAGCGATGCCTGATGCCGAGGTCGCTGCAGAATTCTTCGAATTCCCGGCAGTCGAACTGGCGCCCGTTGTCGGTGACCACGGTGTGGGGGAGGCCAAAGCGGCAGACGATGGACTTCCAAAAGAACTTGGCGACGTTTGCTTCGGTGATCCTTGCCAAGGGTTCGGCCTCGACCCACTTCGTGAAGTAGTCGATGGCCACTATCAAGAACTTCCGCTGGCCAGACGCCGGCGGGAATGGGCCCAGGAGGTCCATCCCCCACTGGGCGAACGGCCAGGGGGCCGAGAGCTGCGAGATTGGGTTGGAGGGCTGCCGCTGCACCGTGGCGTGACGTTGGCATCGGTCGCACTTCTTCACGAAGTCGGCGGCGTCTTCCTTCATTGTCTCCCAGAAGTAGCCCTGACGGAGGGCCTTGTACGCCAATGCCCTGCCCCCCACGTGGTTTCCGCAGACGCCTTCGTGAATCTCCTGGAGCACAAGCTTGGCTTCCGTGGGTCCTATGCACTTGAGGAGGGGGTAGGAGTAGGATCTTCGATACAACTGCCCGTCTATCAGGACGAACCGCACGGCCTTCTTCCTGATGAGGCGAGCCACCTCGCGGTCCTCTGGCAGGGTGCCATTGGTGATGTATGCGGCGTACTTGTCTATCCAGCTGGGTTCATGGCCGACCTGGTGGACCTTCACCGGTGCTTCGAGGCTTGGGACCTCAAGGCGCTCCACATAGGCGCGTCCCAGCATCGTGTCCGGCAGGGTCGCCAGTCGGGAGAGAGCATCCGCGCGGGCGTTCTCCCCGCGGGGGATATGGAAGATGTTGAAGCGTCGGAATCTGGACGCGCCCTCTTTGACGAGCTCCAAGTATCTCGCCATTTGGGGGTCGTGTGCGACGTACTCCCCGGACACCTGCCCCGCCACGAGCTGGGAATCAGTGAAAGCCTTGAAGGTTGGTTACGCCCAGCTCGCGGGAGACTCTCAGTCCGGCAAGAAGCGCCTCGTACTCCGCCTGGTTATTTGTCGCGGGAATTGGAAATGGAGTGCGCATTCGGCGACGACCCCGTTGCTGTTGGCAAGGATGAGCCCAGCCCCGCTCCCGCCGGAGTTTGAGGCTCCGTCTACATGGAGGATCCAGGCGTCCTCTCCGGGCTCGTCGGTGCCTATCTCCATCGACCGACCTGAGGGGCCTTCCTCGGGCTCCTTGCCCAAGCCTGCACATTCGACCAAGAAGTCGGCCAGCACCTGTGCCTTCATGGCCGACCTCGGCCTGTACGTAATGTCGAACTCGCTGAGCTTCAGTGCCCACTTTGCCAATCGTCCCGAGGTATCGGGTCGGCTGAGCACTGCTTTCAGCGGTTGATCCGTCAGGACAGCGATGGGGTGCGCTTGAAAATAAGGCCTGAGACGCTGGGCAGACACTATTAGCGCAAAAACGAGTTTCTCGGGCCGAGAATACCTGAGCTCCGTGTCACGGAGAAGTTTGCTGGTATAGTACACCGGCCGCTGGGCCCCCTGGCCGTCGGTTCGAACCAAGACTGAGCTGACGGCTTCCAGGGTAACAGCCAGGTAGAGGGTAAGCTCCTCTCCCTCCTCGGGCTTGGACAGCAATGGTGGCGATGCAAGCGTCTTCTTCAGCTCCTCGAAGGCCTGCTGGCATTCCTCGGTCCAAGCAAAGTCATTCATCTTCCTCAGCACCTTGAAGAAGGGATGGCAGCGGTCCGCCGACCTGGAGATAAAACGGCTAAGGGCCGCAACTCGACCGGTTAGTTGTTGCACTTGCTTCTTGGAGGCGGGCTGCTCCATGTCCAGGATGGCCTGGACCTTCTCCGGGTTGGTTTCGATTCCTCTTTGGGTCACCATAAATCCTAGGAACTTCCCGGCGGAGACGCCGAAGGCGCACTTCGCCGGGTTCAGCTTCATTTGATGGCGTCAGAGGTTGCCGAACGTCTCCGCCAAGTCAGCCACGTGGTCTGAATCGGGTTTGCTCATTACCAGCATGTTGTCCACGTACACCTGCATGTTGCGGCCGATCTGGTCTTTGAAGATTCTACTGACCAGGCGCTGGTACGTTGCCCCCGCGTTCTTGAGGCCAAATGGCATCATCCTGTAGCAAAAGGTTCCGCAGTCAGTTATGAAGGCGGTGTGCTCTTCGTCCTTCGGGTTCATCCGGATCTGGTTGTATCCGGAGAAGGCGTCCATGAACGACAGGAGGCGATGCCCCGAGGTAGTGTCGACCAGCTGGTCGATCTTTGGAAGAGGGAAGCTATCCTTCGGGCAAGTTCGGTTGAGGTCGGTGTAGTCCACACAGATCGTCCACTTACCGCTACTCTTCTTTACCATGACCACGTTTGCCAGCCAATTGGGGTACTGGACCTCTCGGACAAAACCGGCGGCGAAGAGCTTCTCTACTTCCTCGTTGATCGCCTTCTGTCTCTCCATGGCGAAGCTTCTCTTCTTCTGGCGGACCGGGCAGCAATTTGGGTCCACGTTTAGCCTGTGCATGATGACCTCGGGCGGGATGTCCGGCATGTCGGCTGCTGACCAGGCGAACACGTCAGCGTTGGCACGGAGGAACTCCAGCAGGCGGGTTCGTTCTTCCTCAGGGAGCTGGGCCCCAACTTGCACCATCTTCAGGGGGTCCGAACCGAGGGGAAAAGCCAGCAGGCGCTCTACGGGCCCTCCCCTGGGTTCCTTCTCTCTCAGATCGAGGTCGTCGACATCATGGGCGAGCTCCGCGCCCCCGGCGCTTGGGACCGTCTGGAGGCAGAGCGGGACTGGCTGGGTTGTCCCCTTCATCTCCCCGAGCCCGGAAGGCGTGGGGAACTGCACCAACAGCCTTCTCGTGGAGATGGTGGCGTCCAGTTGGTTGAGCCCGGGACGCCCGAGGATGGTGTTGTAAGGCGAGGGGAGCCTGACGACGGTAAATATTATTAGGACGGTCGCCTGCCGGGATGGGGATCCGGCGGTGACCGGGAGAGTGATCTCCCCCTCGACCCCCACGGAGTCCCCTATAAAACCTACCAGGGGGGTGTGCACTGGTTTCAGCTGATCGGGGGACAAGTTCATACGGGAGAAAGCGTCGTAAAAAAGTACGTCAGCTGAGCTTCCACTATCACCATGATTCGATGTACAGGATGCTTCGCGATGGTCATCTCGACCACCACGGCATCGTTGTTTACATTATCATTAACTTCCCCCCCTTGGGAGGGATTACATTCTCCGGGTTCCCGACTTCTCGGGCTCTCTTCATCGCTCGACCGGACCCGCGTGAGATCATGCCCACGGGCTTCTCCGTTGGGCGGTTGTCGATCGCAGGGACAGGTGGTAAGGCCGCGAGCGGCTGCCCTTCAGAGGGGGCCTCGTTCTTAACGAACTTCCTGTGGTAACCCCTCCTGATCAGCTCTTCGATCTCCCGCTTCAGGTGGCGACACTCCTCCGTGTCATGCCCGTGCTCGCGATGGAACTGGCAGTACTTCGATTTGTCTCGGACGGCTCTCGGGTTCTGAGGAGGAGGTCGGCGGAGGTAGCGCTCGCCCTCGATTTCCATGAGGATCTTCGTTCGAGGTGCGAGGAGAGGGGTGTACCTCCGCTCGGGAGTGGCCTCGCCTCTCGGCCTTGGATTCGGGCGAGGGTCGGCAGACGGCCCAGGCCTCCGAGCTCCCGGGGCGTCCCTCGGGAGCGGCTTCTTCGGAGTCTTCCCGTCCAACTCTCGACGGGTGCAGTCAGCCTCCTCCGCTCGGATGTACTTGTGGACACGGAGGAGGAGCTCGGAGTACGTCTTGGGCGGCTTCTTGTCCAGGGAGTAGGTTAGGCGGGACGTCTTGAGCCCGCGCTTCAAAGCCAGCATGGCGATGGGCTCTTCCAAGCTGTAGATCTCCAGGGCTGCGGTCTTGAACCGGGTGATGTAGTCCCGGAGCAGCTCCTAGTCCCGCTGGCAGATAGAAAAGAGGCTGTCCACCTCTCTTGGCACCTTTCGACAAGCGTCGAAGTGCGCCACAAACTTTCCTTCCAACTGGTGGAAGGAGCAAATGGATCCAGGCTCGAGGCGGGTGAACCAGACTCGAGCGGCCTTCTGGAGGGTCACCGGGAAGGCGATGCACAGAAGAGCGTCGGTGGCCCCCTGGACCCTCATGAGGGCTTTATAGCTCTCCAAATGGTCCAGGGGGTCGGTGGTCCCGTCGTAGGGGTCCACCTGCGGCATGCGGAACCGTTTTGGGATCGGTTCCGCCTGGATTTCTTCAGAGAAAGGGGGGCGGGAGTCGTAGCCCGCCGGGTCTGCCGATGAGTTCTGCAGGTCGGCGAATCGGCGGGCGAACTCCGCCAGCTTGCGCTCATGCTCCTCCAGGTGCCTCTCGGCCTGGCGCCTGATGGCTTCGTCGGTGGAGTCTTCCACCGAGACTGCGGGTGAAGGGGGGCGCCGATCGGTCTCGGCGCGAGGTCTGGCCTCGGCGTCGCTTGCTGCGATGCACCATTTCGGCCCCGTCGGCTGGGGATCGGCTCTCGTGATCCTCCGAGCCGGAGTAGTTTTTCTTTGCGGGAGCTCGGTGGCTCCCCCGGGGGTTGGAGACGGCCCTCGGATGGGATGGCCTGCCCTGAATTGAGCGCAGGCTCCCACGTTGCCCCGCGGCTCGGGCCGCGGGGGTCCCTGGCTGTGGCTGGGTGGCCAAGGATCGTTGCTGATGCTGAAGCTGCCGGACCGCTGAGGTCAAGGTCTGCAGCTGCTGGACGATGGCCGCAAGGGATCCGTCCACCGGGGTAGGCTGCCGTGGAGGAGGAGGAGGAGCCGGAAGCTCCCTTTCGGGGCTGTGGCCCCCCGGAGGGGAGTGGACTTCCCCCACACGGCTGGTGGACGCCTCGCATCCACGAGTGACCACCATTGTCGGAGAGCGCGATACCTGTAGAAAGCTGGCTCCCGCTGGGGTTCAGTGTCCTGCCCCCCTACCTGGCGCGCCAATCTGTTGCCGCTCTCGCCGCCGCGCCCGTGCCGCGGATCCGTCGATCCCTCCTGACCGCCTGGCGAGGGAGCCTCCCTTCCCGCGGCGAACCTGCAAAAAAGGGGTTAGAAGACCCTGGCCGGGGATTCCGGTGAGGGAGCTCCGACGGTCAAGTCAGTAGACAACGAGAAGGAACAGACTCTCCAGACGGACCCCCGAAGGGGCTCCAGACTTAGAGAGTTTACTAGTGAGAGAGACGCTCTGGGGACCAGAATCTCGGCTGGGCCTCCTAGCCGAGCTCACACCCAGTGTTCCCCTCTCGGGATTTCTGGGTTTTTACCCTCGGAGCAAGGCCTTGTGCCGATGCTTCTTCTTCTTCCCCAGGCTTGTTTGCTTACCTTGTCATCCCCAGATTCCTCCATCTTTATCTTCTTTCGTCGTACGCTTGTTTCTTCCTCCTTGGAGACTTCCCTCCCCCGTCCTTTTCTCTTTTCCCTTTTCGGTGAAGGGGGCCAGGCGGCTTTCCGACCTCGTCCGCCGGGCCCAGCAGGGAAAAGGCAAAGACAGAAGAGAAAAAGGGGAGGGCGGCGCTGGCAAGGCGGCCGGTCAGGCCTCGGGCCCAGCGAGAGCGCTCTCCTCCCCAAGCGTGGGCGCCATCCATCTATGGGGCCTGTTCCGTCAGGATCGCGTCTCTCGGCTGTGGGACCTGTCGGGCCGATGCAAGTGATGTTCCGCGTGCTGCCGCCCTCCGTACGGAGCACCGTCTGGGGTTCGTACGGCCCAAGGGATGGCCTCGGGGCCCGTTTCTCTCCCTGGGACCCTCTCCGTACGAGCGGTCTGACCTCGGCTGAGTTGGACCCGTCTCCGGGGGCCAACTGGTGAGGAGCGAAGGACCAGCCAACCTCGGCTTAGGTGGACCCCTCCTGGGTGGACACCTGGCGAGGTGGTAGGAGGTTGCCCGGCTTCGGCCGAGGTGGGCCCGTCTTCGGGTGGCCACCTGGCGAAGGGCGAAGGATTGGCCGACCTCGGCTTAGGTGGACCCCTCCTGGGTGGACACCTGGCGAGGTGGCAGGAGGTCGCCTGGCTTCGACCGAGGTGGGCCCGTCTCCGGGTTGCCACCTGGCGAAGGGCGAAGGATTGGCCGACCTCGGCTTAGGTGGACCCCTCCTGGGTGGACACCTGGCGAGGTGGCAGGAGGTCGCCTGGCTTCGGCCGAGGTGGGCCCGTCTCCGGGTTGCCACCTGGCGAAGGGCGAAGGATTGGCCGACCTCGGCTTAGGTGGACCCCTCCTGGGTGGACACCCGGCGAGGTGGCAGGAGGTCGCCTGGCCGAGGTGGACCCGTCTCCGGGTGGCCACCTGGCGAAGGGCGAAGGATCGGCCGACCTCGGCTTAGGCGGACCCCTCCTGGGTGGACACCTGGCGAGGTGGCAGGAGGTCGCCTGACCTCGGCCGACCTCACTTAGGCAGACCCCTCCGGGTTTGGGCGCCAATGGGGTGGTAGAGGAACTCCGAGCCGAGCTCGACCTCGGCGAGGACAGTTTGCCTTAGACAGTCGTCGGGCGGTGTAGTCTTGCCGATCCTGGCCTTGAAGACGTGGCACCGACTCGGCCGGGGAATCTTCCACGTGGCTCGATCGCATTCGACGGTACCTGAGCCTGGCCACGTCACTGTCACGGCTGTAACAATAATTATTAAAGATAAAAATAAGATTTACTATGCTAATCATATATGATATAAATGATCAAGAATTTAAGGCTGGTTAATAAGCTTGCAGGCCCCATTTGATCAAGTATATAGATCATCAATTCAACCAAATTTATATAAAAATATTTAAAAATTAAAATTTATTTAATATAAAATTTAATATAATCAATAATATTATTTGTTGTGTGGAAAAATATCTATCCAATCTTGGATAACGCCGAGAATGTGAATTGGACATGACTCACACAACCCAAGGTCAAAAGCAAACCAAATTTTAAACTAGAAAGATATCTTTGCCATGGAGTCCAACATCCAAAACATGCCATTCTTGAGGAATATCAATTGACATTGATTTCACATCAATCTCTAGATTGGTCTTTCATCAAACTCAAGGATGACAGATCCGACATCAACCTCGAATGCATACCGAAGTTTGATTTAGCATTATAACAACCCAACCCAATTTGATCCCATCTGATAGTCACCAAAAATGATGGGACAAATCTCGGCGATATCATGCACATAGGCTAATCGATGTACATAACAAGCACTAGTAATCATGTGCTTACAACTGTCACACATAAGTAGCACACATAATCGGCACACACAATCTCTAACATATGGTGGCAAATCTTATGATTTTATTATCCAGACTATCCCTTTTCTATATAAGAGAGAATAAAGGGAACCCTTAAGTAAGCACCTTTTTTTCAAATAACTCTCTTTCTCTTACCACTCTTCTTTCCTATTATTCTCAATCTAGTTAACTTAAGCATTTGATGGTCTTTCACCATAAAATCTTTGGTGAGCATAACTCAATCTGGATAATAAAATCTTATGATTTTATTATCTAGACTACCCCTTTTCTATATAAGAGAAAATAAAGGGGACCCTTAAGTAAGCACGTTTTTTCCAAATAACTCTCTTTCTCTTACCACTCTTCTTTCCTATTATTCTCAATCTGGCTAACTAAGGTATTGAACGGTCTTTCACCATAAAATCTTTGGTGAGCATGGACTTCTTTTTTAGATTTTTGAAGGTGGATGAGACCTTGGCTCATTACTAAGCTCCAGGTTGGTACGAGGCCGATCTCATCCATAACGATTTAGAATATTACAATAATAGTTTGGCATTAAAGGAAAGACTTGAATCTCCTGTTTGAAAGGAAAAATGGTGAGAACAAGAATATAAAATACTTCTCTTGCCTCATGCCATCAATCATCTAGGCTAAGCTAATGAGACATGCGACCTTCAGTGGCAAGACGCTCACAACCCATGGTAGTAGCTGATCCACAACAGTTTGATATCCTAGTCCAATAAGTCCAGGCATTGGCTAGTGCTGTATAGTAACTCCAATAAACCACAAAAAGATTGCAGCAATAAGAACCAGCATCTTGAGTGGCTCCAACCCAACATTGTTGTTAATCACTCCTTAAGAGCCATGAACAGGGCTACCGATGCTCACACCAACCTGATCCCATCACCCAGCAATCTCCCTATTACCATCATAGCCCTAAGAGTGAGGACATCATTGACATACCCTGAAGTCTTCTAGAGGAGATTCAACACTAGGTCTCCATATGTTGGTTGATTTGAATGGTATGACCTTGAATAAAATGTTCTGAAGATCAAGCAATGGCTAGGGGAGGTGTGGGTAGATGGTTAGGGGCAAAAAGATAATCTGAGTTTTAACTCACATCCTCCATTTTCATAGAAGACTCTAAAGGAACTAGTCCCCCATCAGTTCAAAATAGTACAAGTAGAGCTACATATATGATAGATTGATGGACCTGTTTGACCACTTGGAGGGTTACAAAAGCCCTCATGAAGCTATGGGGGCTTTGGATGACCTCCTCTATCTTGCCCTCCTGGCTTCCCACAAGAAGTTGGCAAGGGTGTGGTGTTCTGGTCTCCAATCGGTTACCGTCCACTCATTAAAATAGCTTAGGAGATAGTTAGTCATCCACCTCAATAGCAACCAACCTCAATTGAAGAATTTGGATAGCCTCCTCTCGATCCAGCAGAAAAAGGGGGAGCCACTTCGTGATTACATGGTATAATTTAATGCAGCTACACTTAAGGTACAAGATTTTAATGAGTCGATAGCTAGGTCAGCACTTAAGCAATAACTCAAAGATGATCGGCTAATTTTCTCCCTTGACAAAAACTTTCCAAATGATTATGCCGACCTCCTCACATAAGCTCATAAGTAGGCCTAAACCGAGAAGCTACAGATGGGCATCAACAAGCTAACAAAAAAAGGATTGCCAGAAAGAAGCAAGCCCATGAGAAGCTTTTGCTAAGCTTGAAATGAAGGAAAGTCCTCCAACCACAAAAGAATTCGAGACTGAGAAGTCCACCTCGGTGGTTCAACAAGTATACATTTTTTCTATTCTTCAGGCTCATATCTTGATAAAAATCAAATGCTACGGGTAGCTTCATCAACCTCAATCGATGAAGTCTTCTTCGACAAGGAGAAAGAAGAGAACATACTGCCACTTCCATTGTGACCATGGCTATAAAATCGATGATTGCTTGCAACTAAAGAACATGATTAGGGTCTCGATCTGATAAGGTTACCTTAAAAAATATGCCTAAGATCAAAAAAGCCAAGCAGTAGAGGAGCTACCTCAGAACTAGATTGATGAGAAGAACAGCCATAATAACCGACCAATGGCTGGAGTTATCAAAATGATCTCGAGATTCACTAGTTGCTAGGGATAGGACACCGGGCTAAAGATCTAGCATCCAAGAGAGGTGGTGCATGAGGGAAGCAATTTCTTTTTCTGATAAAAATATTCAATAAATCTAAACTCTTCATGATATAACTGTCATTGCATCAATGATAAAAGTTAATTATGATGTAAAAAAAAAATTGATTTATAATGGAAACTCGGCTGACATTTTATTTTATCGTACATTCCAAAGAATGAGGTTGCCTTCAGATTGACTAAAGTGAGTGAACACATGTCTAGTCAAGTTCTCGATCATGATTGAAAGAAAGGTCACTTTGTCAATGTGTTTTCTTGAATTTATGATTAAAATCAAGAGAACAACCATAAATTAGCAGTGCAAAGAGAGATGTATGGTGTGCCACTAGTGCATGACTAAAAATTCAAAAATAATGATCAGGTCCGGATTGTCTCAAATCTTCAAGGACTTTTAAGTTACGATACTACATCCTACTCTTCAAGAAAGCTAAAAGTACGATTAAAAGATAAATTAAAATTTTATTGATTTGAGATTCTGATCGGTGCCTTTTCATGCAATTCTTTTTTAATTTAAATAACTAGAAAAATAGTTATGCTCCAACTTGCCTATTCCTTTCTAACCATCTATCTTTAAAACCATTCATGTTACTATTTTCATGCCTTTCAGGTGTCAGCACTCTCTATTGTGCTTAAATTTGTGCTAAAATTCATTAGGTCCAATTTATATATTGGTACAAATATCCGGTCGAAACAAGCTCCCCCATCTTTTGATCTGACAATTATGAGGGTTAAAAAATATATCATCAATTCTCCATGCATTGAATTTTGATGATCCTTATCTAATTTAAGCTTCCGAGATATACTATACTTTGGCTGAATATTCCTTTCTTCGTTACTCTCCACCCATCTTAACTAGTACTCTCTATTCCAAGCTTCTCACATGTCATCATCTTCTTCTTCCTTGACTGTGTGGTACTCTCAACATGAGAAAACTTGAAAACTTGAATGTTCTTACTTCTATCAATCCTCAAGGACTCATCTCCGAATCCGCTAGCTTTACCATTTTGGATTCCAATTTCCAATCCAACATTCCTTCATCCTTTTTTTTCTCTCTTTCCACTTCATCATAAGGATACATTAAATTCACGATCGCCATTTAAGAGAGAGACAAACCCTCATAGGCCATGGCCTATCTTTTCTCTCTCTTCGAATTTCTGGGTCCTCCGTGTCTCCTCCTATAAGGATTTAGATGGGCATTGCATGCAATAAAGTTGAGCATCTTCGTGGTAGCCGGACCTGTCGCATGGCATGACCAACGAGAATACCGCCATGATGCAACCGGGTGGTTGCATGTGCATAAGGATAGATACTACTAACATGTGGAGTGGAAACTACCATCTCGGTGGCCTCATCAGCCTTGCCACACTAACAGGTACCACATGCGGTGATGCCACGCACCTTCATGGTGATCAGACCAGTTGACGGTGCAACCATCCAAAATGCCCCAATAGGGCATCCAGGCGATGATTGCTATCTCGATGGCCTATCATCCTTGCTGCATTGATGGATGTCGCATGTGGTAGAGCTGTATACCTCCTTGGTGGCCAGACCCGTCACATAGCATGATCGAGTCTCGGGATACATGGGCAAGCAAGTGCCCTTTGCATCTAGGGCTCGTACCAACATCACCACACTCGTGCCTCGTACATCACCTTCGATCCCGTCGCTCGACGGACACCCCATCCCATCGTACCATGCCAATGGCATTCGGCACGACACCATCACTACACGGTCGATGACCATGCATTAATAAATATACTATACTATATTATATAATATATAATTTAATATATTATAATATATTTATTATATTTTAGAATATAAAATATTTATTATAATATAAAATATATTATTATAATATCATGTTATTATATTTATTAATTTATAATTTATAATTTTTTATTAATTATTAATTTTTTTTAATTTTTAATTTTTTATTATATTTTAAAATCCTGTGATTTTAATAAAAATTTGTAGGTCGTGTCCATGATTCTTTATGTAATTTCCACCTCTTGTATCCATATTTTTTTTTTCATGTATTCAAAAATATATTAAATTTATAAATATATTTAAATTAATATTAATTTTATAAATATTTAATAACAAATATTATTTTTAAAAAATTGGTGGTCGATATACTAACTGTTAGGCTGCAAATGGGTCGGGTCAATCTATAACCCGATCCGGTTAGACCCGACCCAAACCAATTTAAAAGATCCATGGATCCGGATCGGATTTAAAAATTGGATCCATTCATTTTTTTGGATCGGGTCTGGATTTACTGAATTCGGATCCGACCCGACCCGACCCGATCCATAAAGATTTTTGGGTTAATTTGGATCTTCAAATATATGACTCGATCCAACCCGAACCCAAATATAGGACCCGAATCTTTTTTTAATATATATTTGTGGGCTCTGGCTCATATAAATATATTATATATAATATATTGTGTAATGGGTTTCCGGCTTGGGCCAAACCCACTGCTTATTCAGCCCATTTTTGAATTCCTGAGTCCCGATTGGCCGACTTTGATGGACTCAAGGACTAAGGCTGTAAAAGGCTAAGGATGTAACCGTGTAAGGGCTAAGGCTGATAAGGCACCGACTCTGAGCTTCTTGATTCAGGCCTAATCCCAATTCCCACACTGCCTCCACATCTCCCTCAGTCTCCCTCCTCCCATCGCCAAATCTCCTCCTTTGTTCGATCGATCTCAGTTTGGTGAACAATAATGGTGGTCGGCAAGGAGCAAAGTGCATGGTTAGTCGATGATAGTCACCTCCCATTCACCGAAAAAACTTCACCGCCTTCTCGAGGCTCGATGCTCTGTGAGAAGAACTCTGCAATGAAACCCTAGAAAGGAAGCCCCAAAGCCTTCACCATTCGATCGGGCGAGTTCTCCTTTTGATATTTTTTCTAGTATTTATTTAGTTCCCTTGATTTCTCTTTCCAGAACTTTTACTCCCCAGATTCCAAGTTTCAAGTTTTGTCCGTTATTCTTGATGCAAAACTCTAGTTATTAGAGTTTCGTGGAAGCAGTAGAACTAGGCCTTCTTCCTAGAGAGAAAGTGAAGGGTATGGAGCGGTGGCAAAGATCCGAATCCGATCTTGATTGCTTTCTGTTCTCTCTCTGGCTGGTTATCCTCGAGCTGGAAGTAGGATCCTATTTCTCCATTTTGTTTACAAGATCAAGCAGCTCCTTCGTGGATCTTGTCCTTTTCACAGCTCTAGGTAAGCCTTTCTCAAAACCCAAGATCTCCAAGTCTAGCTCGAATTAGCAAAACCCAGTTAATATGTATCGGTTCAGGATAAACAGGTAATTTCAATTTGTCACTAATTAGTCTTTAACAACTATTTTTTGTTCGGATGTATACATTATTTTGGATTTTTTTGGTATGATATATGCCTTTTATTTTTTTTTTAGTGGCTTACTAAAACAAACTCTATCCAATCACTGTTCCATCTCTCACAGATTCAGAGATTCTTGCCTCTCCTATGTAGTTTGCTCTCGCCTCTTCTTAGATTTGTTGTTATTATCTTGTAATTTCTTTTTTTTTTACTTCGAGCGATATCCAAGTATAATCTGGAGGTATCACGAAAGGATCTTGGATATTTTCAATACTATTGCTCGATCATGATGATTTTGATCGTTTCTGATGGGAAGACCCCTTCATCTATTTAACCATGAACTAGATGGCTATTTTTTATTAGGATAATTCTTCTCAAGACTCGAAGGAGATGTGGAGAAATACGCGATCCAACCTGATCCGAACCGGATCCGAATCAGACCTGTATATTATGGATTGGATCGGGTTATATATGGACCCGACCTGATCCGAATGATCCATTAGATCAATAAATTTAATTATGAATTTGATCCAATCCGATTTAATCTTTTATTCGATTAGATTCGAATCTAATATTAAAATTTGATCAAAAAATTAAATTAAATTAAGATCAAGCATAACATAGTTAACCGATCCATTTGCAGCCCTAACCAACTATAAAAAGGGCGGACCGAGCGGTAGTCACGAGATGGTGACATAATTTATAATTTTCTATCTTGGCAAATTGCGTTCCAAAGAGGAATGGACGCGAATATGTGGTAGGGTTGGAATTTTTTTTTGTTTATATTGCAACATGGGGCAGGTTTGTTGCCGCAAGTTTCTAGCGATTATATATATATATATATATATATATATATTATGGGTGGGAAGTTTCTCGCAACTTTAGAAGATTGCTTTTGTCGTGTTGTTGAATTGAGTACAGCGCAGGCCGGCCCATGCGGTGGATGATGTGTGTGTGACGCAAGATGACGTGTCTGATGTCGGTGGGCCGTCAAACATTTTACCCAGCCGAGAAAGTGATCCCTAACTTATGATTTTTATAAAGAAATAAATTTTACTTTTATCATAAAAATAAATTTTACCAAAAAATTGATGTTAGGCCCTTTATATAATATACATAATATCTGTGCCAATTTGAAATGGACCGAATATACATCCATAATTACATTCATTTTTCTCCAACAAATAAAATATAAAATTAATATTAAAATTAATATATATATATATTGTTTTAAAAAGATATAAATATAAATTAGGTATTATCTATGTTCATATCTTTTAATTTCTATCCTAATATAAATATAAATTATTTATTATTTAGATATAAATCAATTTTTTTGTTGAATTTAATGATAAAATTAATATTAACTATATATTTAAAAGATAAAAATAAGATTTATCATGCTAATCATATATGATATAAATGATTGAGAATTTAAGTCATGGTTAATAAGCTTACAGACCCCATTTGATCAAGTATCTAGATCATCAATTCAACTAAATTTATATAATAATATTTAAACATTAAACAATAATATTATTTGTTATAGGAAAATTATCTATCCAACCTTGGATAACACTAAGAACATGAATTGGACATGACTCAGGCAATCCAAGGCCAAGAATAAACCAAATTTTAAGCTAGAAAGGCATCTTTGCCTCCAACGTCCAAACGTGCCATTCCAGGGGAATATCAATTAACACTGACTTCACATCGATTTCTAAGTTGGTCTTTCATTGAACTCAGGGATGATTGGTCTAGCATCAACCTCGGATGCATATCGAAGTCTACTTTAGCATTATAACGACCTAACCCAATCTGATCCCATCTGATAGTCACCAAAAATAATGGGACAAATCTCAGTGATATTATGCACATGAGTTGATTGACGAAGATAATGAACACTAGTAATTGTGTGCTTACAACTGTCACACATAAGCAGTATACGTAATCGGCATACAATCTCTAAGATATGGTGGCAAATTTTATGATTTTATTATCCAAATAATTGACTATCACTTTTATATGTATGGGAGAATGAATGGTACCTTTTTTTTCAAATAACTCTCTTTCCCTTGCCACTTTTCTTTCCTTTTATTTTCAATCAGGCTAACTTAAGCATTGGAGAGCCCTTTACCATAAAATCTTTGGTGAGCATGGACTTCTTTTTCAAATTTTTGAATGTGGATGAGACCTTGGTGCATTATTGAGCTCCAGGTTGGTAGGAGGCCGATCTCATCTACATCGATTTAGAATATTGCAATAATAGTTTGGCATTAAAAGAAGTGCTTTAATCTTATGTTTGAAAAGAAAAATGGTGAGAACAAGAATATAAAATACTTCTACTGCTTCACGCCGTCAATCATCCAGGCAAAGCTAATGAGACGTGCAACCTTCAAGGGCAAGACCCTCACAACCCATGGTAGTGGCTGACCCACAACATTTTGATGTCCTAGTTCAACAAGTCCAGGCATTGGCTACTTCTATATAGCAACTCCCAAACCACAAAAAGATTATTGCAGCAACAAGAACCAACACCTTAGGCGGCTCTACCCCAATATAGTCATTAATCACTCCTAAAGAGCCATGAACAGTGCTACTAGTGCTCATGCCAACCCAATTCCATTACCTGGCAATCTCCAATCTCCCTCTTACTATCATAGCCCTAAGAGTGAGGACATCATTGACATTCTCTGAAGTCTTCTAGAGGGGATTCAACACTAGGTCTCCACATGTTCGTCGATTTGAATGCGGGTATGACCTTGAACAAAATGTTCAGAAGATCAAGCAATAGCTATAGGAGGTATGGGTAGATGGTCAGAGGCACAAAGATAATCTTTGTTTCAACTCACATCCTCCATTTTCATAAAAGACTCTAAAGGAACTAGTCCCCCATCGGTTCAAAATACAAGTAGAGCTACATATATGATAGATTACTGGACCAGCTTCACCACTTGGAGGGTTACAAAAGCCCTCATGAACCTACGGGGGCTTTGGATGACCTCCTTTATCTTGCCTTCCTGGCCGCCCTCAAGAAGTTGGCAATGGTATGGTGTTCTGGTCTCCAACCGGGCACCATCCACTCATTAAAATAGCTTGGGAGATAGTCATCCACCTCAATAGCAACCAACCTCAATCAAAGAATTTGGATAGCATCCTCTCGATCCAGCAGAAAGAGGGGGAGCCACTTCATGAATACATGGTATAATTTAATGCAGCTATACTTGAGGTGCGAGATTTCAATGAGTCAATTGCTAGATTAGCACTTAAGCAATAACATAAAGATGACCGATTAATTTTCTCCCTTGACAAAAACTTTCTGAATGATTATGCCGACCTCCTCACATATGCCTAGAAGTAGGCACAAACTAATAAGCTATAGATGTGCATCAACAAGCTAAGAAAAAAGGATTGCCAGAAAGAAGCAAGCCCACTAGAAGCCTTTGCTAATCTTGAAATGAAGGAAAGTCCTCCAATCACAAAAGAATTTAAGACTGAGGAGTCCACCTTGGTGGTTTAACAACTACACCCTTTAATTGTTCTTTAGGCTTAGATCTTGATAAAAATCAAAGGCTAAGGGTATCTTCTTCAACCTCAATTGATAAGTCTCCTTCAACAAGGAGAAAGAAAGAAAATACTGCCACTTCTATTATGACCATGGCTATGAAATCGATGATTGCTTGCAACTAAAGAACAAGATAAAGGTCTTGAACTGAAAATGTTATCTTAGAAAATATGCCTAGGATTGGAAAAGCCAAGCAACAGAGGAGCTACCTTGGAACTAGACTGATGACAAGAATAGCCACAATAACCAACCAGTGGCTGGAGTTATCAAAATGATCTCGAGATTCACTAGTTGCAAGGGATAGAACACCGGGCTAAAGATCTATCATCCAAGAGAGGCGGTGCATGGGGGAAGCAATTTCTTTTTTTAATCAACATATTCAAGAAGTCCAAACTCCTCGTGATGATGCTATCATCGCATCAATGATGAATGTTAATTATGATGTAAAAAGGATTTTGATTTATAATGAAACTCTGTTGACAATTTATTTTATCGTACATTCAAAAGGATGAGGTTGACTGACTAAAGTGAGTGAACACATATGTGGTCAAGTTCTCGGTCACAGTTGAAAGAGAGGTCACTTTGTTAATGTTTGTTCCTGAATTCATGATTAAAGTCAAGAGAACAACCATTAATTAGCAGTGCAAAGAGATATGCATGGTGTGCCACCAGTGTAGGACTAAAAACTCAAAATTAATGATTGGGTTCAAGATTGCCTCATAGCTTCAAGGGCTTTTGAGCTACGATACTACCACCGACTCCTCAAGAAAGCTATAAGTATGATTAAAAGATAAATTAGAGCAAAAGATTAATTAAAAGTTTCAGTGATTTGAGATTCTAATCGATGCCTTTTCACATGATTGTTTTTAATTTAAATAACTATAAAAATAGTTATGCTCCAACTCGCCTACTTCTCTCTAACCATCTATCTTTAAAACCATTCCTGATACCATTTGTGCCTTTCATGTGTCAGCACTCCCTATTGGGCTTCCATTTGTGCTAAAATTCATTAAGTCCAATTTACTTACTAGTACAAATATCCAGTCCAAACAAGCCCCCCCCATCTTTTAATCTGACAGTTACGAGGGCTAAAAGATGTATCATCAAATCTCACGTTGCTTTCTTTGGCCTAATTAAATTGATTATTGATTGGGAACCATAATCCTGATCATAATAGCATTTAATATTTTTTCAAATGCCAAAGTAATTCTCTATGCATTGAATTTTTGGTGATCCTTATCTAATTTAAGCTTTCAAGATATACTATATCTTTAACTGTATCTTCCTTTCTTCATATCTTTGGTTGCTCTAGTTCTAGATTTATGCATATTTTCTAGAGTTTTGACCTTTGGCCATCCCTTTTTCTTTTGCACCCATCGTCCTTGAATAAGGTTCATGGAGGATCCTTTCTCATCATTTTTAGAGTACTTCTACAAGTTTTATGAAAGACCTTTCTAGAGAAAAAAATCCTTTTTTATTCCTTTCTTGTAGACCCCTTAGCTTTCTTAGCTTCTCATCCCTTCACCCTCTATAACCGAAGATGAAGTAAAGTCTATCAGTTTACTTTGGCAATCCTTTCTCCTTCCTCATGATCTACATGTTGGTTCGGTAATTGAATTGACTGATAATAATAAGTGTTATGTCGAACACTACTCCCCTAGCCTAGTAGCCTATCAATTTAGCTTTGCTTGTGCCATTTCAAATCCTTTCCTGTATTCCCTCGATCAATACTTTTTTTACTAAACTTCCATTACTATCCCCACTTCAATGGAATTAGCCATTTTCATCTACAATCAATCCTATACTGCTTTTGAATTCCATACCTTTGATCCCAAATCATTCATGGTGGAAGAATTGTTGACTTAGTGAGCATCTCATCCGAAGATACTTAGGCAAGAGCCAATTTTAAATGTTCTTTCTCGAATTGCTTGAGGTGAATCTTTTACAGCCACTAACGATCAACTTTCCATACGGAATGCTAGGGGTGCTTCATTGGCCTTTTCTATTGATCTAAGTACCCTCCTGAAGCTTTGCAAATCTATCAAAAAATATGAAAGATTTTATGGAGTCAAATATGCTGGGTTAAAGGATTGCACCAATTTGCTTCGTAGAAAAGAGGCAGAAGACCGAATGCTAGAAGACTATAAGCATAAATTCCAACTCTCCTTAGGAAATGTAGTTAGGAGTATTACGTGTAAATATTTAGATTGGTCTTCTTGCTATAGATAGTTCTACTGATGGCTAGATCAACATCGGCCTCCTGAATCTTTTACTAAGAGTGAAAATTGGTCTCAAAATCGATCATTAATTTTAAAAACAATATTTTATATTAAAAAAATTGATCACAAAATTAGTCAATTTTTTTTTTCAATTTTTAAATTTTCAAAATTAGTTACAATATTGATGGCTCAATTTATTAAAAAATATTAAATTAAAAACCAAAGTAAAGATCTATCTCAGAATCGGTTGCTAATTTTTTAAACATATTTAATATTTTAAAATTGGTTGCAAAATCGATTGCAAATATTTTTTAAAAATTTTTTATTTTCATGATCAGTTGTGAAATTGGTTGCTAAATTTATTAAAATTATTAAGTAAAAATCGGTCAAAAAACTGGTCACAAAATTTTTTAAAAATACTTTTTATATAAATATCATTGCAAAATTGGTTGTAAAATTTTTTAATTTAAATGTTGGATCCAAAATCAGTCACAAAATTTAAATATGAAAAATAATTGAAAATTATATAATTTTTTTCTGATACAAAGCAGCCTACGAAGATCGATTTATAGAGGGGGGGTTGATCACTAGCATTTAGAGAGGGAGATAAAAGAATTCAGAGCATTTTAAAAACAGGATGAATCAATTTTGGTTTGAGGTCAAGGTCTAGCCCAGCCAGCCTGTTAACTTTCTGGAATGGGATTCTTGCTCTCAACTTCATCCAAACCAGCATAGTGCAGTAGCTAAACCAATATGACAAACTGGCATAAACCATAACCAAGACAAGCAGCATTCCTTACTAAGAGCAACTTGTGAATATTTCATAATACTTTTTGGAAAATATTCAGCAGCCTTTTATCTATTGATTTAAGTGGTAAGAAGTTCATGTAGCTATAGTGTAGCTATTTTATAAGGACTTACAAGAAGCATCACATGTATGCTATACCTTTTAGTTATCTAGATTTCCCATCAAAGAGGCAACTGTTGTTTGATGCTGAATAAGTTAATGGAGAATAATTTATAACCACTTGAAAGATAAAATATCAACAACTTACCCTTTTTTAGCTTTAGCCTTCTCATCTTCCTCTCATGCCTTTATTAAGGACATTCTCTTCTCATTTCAATCCTTGCAAGTTGAGCATCTGGAAGTGCTAAAATTAGGTATACTTTCAGGTTCTTTTTGATGTATATAATACATAACAAATAAACTAAAAATTTAATTTAACATTTCTTAAATAGTTACCTCTCTTGGTCGAATCCCTAGCTCTTCTCTAACAAAACATCTGTAACCTCTGTACGGAGAAAAAATATTCAAAGTTTATGCAAAAAAGATCCTCACAAGTTTAAAATGGTTATGTCACTAAATGTATTATAAAGTGATACATTGATAATTGCTTATCTAGGAAACCAAACTCCATCCCAGCAGGCGAACTCCCCGCCGAGAGATCGAAGAAGACCAGAGGAAGGAATGAATGGCTTGCTCCAAATTAAGGATGATGGACTTGGGAACAATAACATTAGATAACATACATAAGGAGAGAAGAAAGAACAGACTTGACCAAGGTCAACCTACCCATAGAAGAAAGAGCCCTGCCTTGCCAACCCTCCACCCTCTTCTGGATAGACTGTACCATCCTGTGACAATCAGACCTCCACTCCCTCTAGAGATGAGAACACCTAGATAATGAAAATATCCCTCTTGAACAGCAATCCCCAGACACTCCTGAATCGAACGACATAACCTGAAGGGGGTTTTTGGACTGAAGCGAACCTCTGATTTATGGAGATTAGCCCTCTGACCTAAAGAGTGTTGACTCCGTTATTGATTTTGATGATAAGCAAAATGCTTAAGTATAAGTTGAGTACTAATGATTTCTTTGAAGTATATTTTTATAGAAAAATGTGCTCATCAACTTAACAAAAACTTGTTTATTTGAGAAGTCCTAAATATGAATGAAAGATCTGCTTAAAGAGGACTTTAGAAGATGAAGAATGCTTGAAAGGACACATTAGTTCAATACAAAGTTGTTCCAGCAGAAGTTTAGCTATTTTTATGTAAATCTCAATGATGTGTCGACACATACAACTCAGGTGTTGACACATGATAGTGAAGTGTCAACACAAGCTGGCACGTAGAGATAGTTTCAGATTGGCACAGCTGAAGTATCAACACATGGATGTAATGTGTTGACTCAAAGTATCGACATATGGATTAGCTCATCGCCTAAGATTTTTGTATCACATAACTTGCTAAAGTAGAAGACTTGCCTGAAGTGTCGACACATGGATACAAAGTGTCGACTCAAAGTATCGACTCATCAGAGAAAGTATCGACACATCTGAGAATTCTAGAGGACTTCATTGAAGATATTTGAAGGTGTCGACACATGAAGAACAAGTGCCAACCCTATGTGTCGACTCACAGCCTAAAGTGTCGACACTTGGAGTTCTGGAAAAGTAACAGCTAGTTTTTCAAACGCAGAACTCATCCCTCTTGGCTCCCAACGGCTAGTTTTTCGTGTCTAACAGCTAGAAACTGAGTTTGAGGCCTTGAAAAGGTATTTAATTGATTCAAATCAAAGCTAAATACAAGAGGATGAAAAGAGAATAACCAAGAAAAGAGAAAAGAAGAGCATTCACTCTTATTCATTGAGTTCAACTACTTTCAAGCTAAGAGAAGTCTCCAAGCATTCAAGTTCATCATATTTGAGCATTAAAGGAGGCTTCATCAAGTCAAAAGCAACTCTATATCAAAGCTTCAAAGAGATATCTGCTTTATTAGCAAGCTTTCATTCTTTCTTTATTTCCAATATAAATTCTTGTTGTAAAGGTTGTTGGTTAGCCTTGAAAACCAAGGAGGTTGTTGGTTAGCCTTGAAAACCAAGGAGGTTATTGGTTAGCCTTGGAAAACTAATTAGGTTCTTGGTTAGCCCGCAAAACCAAGGAAGGTTGGTGGTTAGCCTTAAAACCATTTAGGTTCTTGGTTAGCCCAAAAAACTAAGTGAAGTTTTGACTTGCGAGCCTTGTGAAAATAAGTTGGATTTTGATTAGTGAGCTCGGAAAACTAATCGACTGTAATCAGTTGAGATTATAGTGAATTCCCAAGTAAATCTTGAGGAGTAGATGTAGGTGCATTGGATAGCACCGAACCATTATATTTCTTATGTGTTTGTAGTTGCTTGTCTCTTTCATCTATTATTCTCTTATTGTTTTTATATTTTCGCTGCACACTTATTAAAAGCACATTACACTTGTATTTATAGTACTAAGTTTAATTATTGGATTGGTGCACATACTTGTATTTAAATTTTTAGAGACCCAATTTACCCCCCCTCTTGGGTTGCTTACTGGGCAACAAGTGGTATCAGAGTCCTGTTCTCAGTTTATAGGTCTAACTGCCTTGAGTAAAGATCTATGGTAGCCCTCCTTGGTACTAGTATAGTTGATGGACAAGCCTTAAATAGACCTCCATTTTTCAATAGAACAAATTATACTTATTGGAAAACTAGGATGAGAATATATATGCATTCAATTGATTATAACTTGTGGAAGGTTGTTGATAAGGGTCCTCATATTCCTTCGATTATACTTAATGGTATTTCCATCCCAAAGCTCGAAGAGGATTGGGATGAAAATGACATTAAACAATCCGAGATCAATGCGAAAGCAATGAATCTCCTCTATTGTGTGTTTGATCCTAGTGAGTTTAATAGGATTTTTACATGCACTTCGGTCAAAAAAATATGGGACACACTTGAAATTACCCATGAGGGTACTGATCAAGTGAAGAATACAAAAGTGAACATGCTAGTGCATACATATGAAATGTCCCGAATGGAATCAAATGAATCTATCACTGATATGTATACTAGATTCACAAATATTGTTAATGGAATGAGAAGTTTAGGAAAAGAAATGTCTAATGCTGATTTTGTCAATAAAATTCTCAGATCACTTCTAACATTATGGGATTCGAAGGTGACTGCCATCCAAAAAGCTAAGGATGTTGACAAGCTACCATTGGAGCAATTGGTGGGATCGCTCATGACTTATGGCTGAACTTAAAGCAAAAGTCTATGGATATGGACAAGAAGAAAAAGGAGATTGCATGCAAATCTATAGTTTAAGAAGAATCCTCAAATGATGAATCTGAAGAAGAAGAAGAAGAAGAGAGTGAAAAAGCACTCATTGCTAGAAAATTCAGGAAGTTCATAAAGAGAAGGAAGTTTCCCTATAAGAAAATGTTTCAATCAACTAAAGAGAAGGGAAAGGAAAATGAGAAAGAAAAGAAAAAGGAGAAAGAAATATCTACATGCTTCGAGTGTAAGAAGCCTGGACACTATAAATATGACTGCTCTCTCCTAAAGAAGTCAAGAAAGAAGCTTAGGAAGAAGGCTATGGTGACTTGGAGTGATAGTGAAAACTCCAGTTCAGAGGAAGAACAAGCTGAAATTGCAAACCTATGTCTCATGGCATATCAAGAGCAGGAAGAGGTAACTTCTGATATATAAATAGATTTTATATTTGATGAATTAAAAAATACTTTTGATGAGTTAATGCATGATTATAAACTGATTTTGTTTGAAAATAGAAAATTGAAAAAGCATGCAAATAGTTTTTCTCATGAAAACAATTCTCTTTTGAATGATGTTAGTGAATAAAAAACTAAACTTGATGATTTGAAAAAGAAAAATAAGGCTTTAAATATGGAAAATGATATTTTGAAAAGACCTAAAGCTATCATTTTAAATGGTGATCTTTTGAAGAAAAACAAGGATTTAGAGTTAGAAAACAAAAATTACAAAAATGAGCTTGATAAAATAAAACCTTTTATTGAAAAGTTTATTTTTAGTTCAGAAAAACTAAATCTTTTGTTAAATAACCAAAGAGCCATTTTCAATAAAGCAGGATTAGGTTATAAACCTAAAAAACAAGAAATGTATTTGAAAAACTTTTTTGTAGCTGCATCTTCAGGTATAACATGCTTTTCATGCAAATAACAAGGAAACAAAGCTTTTCAATGTAATATGAGAAAGATTAATAACTCTAGAAAAGTTTGGGTTCCAAAAAGAACTAATTTAAGCACTAACCCTAAAGGATCCAAGTTGGCTTGGGTACCTAAGAACAAAACTTGAATTATTTTACAGGTGTGTATTGCAACCAAGAAAAACAAAAGACTATGGTATCTTGATAGTGGTTGCTCAAGGCACATGACAGGAGATGTGAAGCAATTCACCTCTCTTGAGGCAATGAATGGAGGGAGTGTGACCTTCGAGGATAATGGTAAATGAAAAATCATTAGCATTGGTAAGGTTCACATCACCCCTTCTATATGTATTAATAATATACTTCAAGTTGAAGGTTTGAAGCATAATCTTTTAAGTATTAGTCAGTTTTGTGATAAAGGTTTTCAAGTCATTTTAAAATCATCTTATTGCATGATTGTTAGTCATGATAAAAATAGAGTACAATTCATTGGAAAAATACATGGTAATATTTATTTGATAGATTTGGATAATCCATCCTTACCCAATGGAGAATGCCTAATTGCAATGAATTCCAATATAGATGAGACTAGCTGGCTTTGGCATAGAGGACTAGGATATGCTATTATGTACTTACTTTCAAACCTTTGTAAAAAGGATTTAGTAAGAGATTTACCAAAACTTATTTTTGAAAAGGATAGAGTTTGCCAAGCTTGCTAACTTGGAAAACAAGCTAAAACATCTTTCAAATCTAAAGGTTTTGTTACTACTAGTAGGCTACTTGAACTACTACATATGGATCTCTTTGGACCAACTAGAATATCTAGTCTAGGAGATAAGAGATATGGATTGGTCATAATGGATGATTTTTCAAGGTTTACTTAGATTTTCTTTTTTGCTCATAAAGATTATTCATTTTCTGCATTTATAAAGTTTTACCGAAAAGTTTCAAATAAAAAAGGTACTTATGTTATTTACATACGAAGTGATCATGGTTTTGAATTTGAAAATCAAGATTTCAAAAGTTTTTGTAATGAGAAAGGTATAGAACACAATTTTTCTGTACCAGAACACCTCAGCAAAATGGAATAGAAAAAAAAAAATCATACTTTAGAAGAAATGACATGCACTATGCTTTGCGAAAATGATTTGCTAAGATATTTTTGGACTAAAGTAATTAATACTACTTGTTACATTTTAAATCATGTTTTAATCCAACGTATTTTAAAAAAACTCCTTATGAACTTTAGAATCAAAGAAAACAAACTTTGGAGTATTTTCAAGTTTTTGGTTGTCAATGTTTTATTTTGAATAATGGTAAAGACAATCTTGAAAAATTTGATGCCAAGTGTGATGAAGGTATCTTCCTAAGATACTCCACATCAAGCAGGGCATACAAAGTTTTTAACAAAAGAATCCTAGTTGTAGAGGAGTCTGTATATGTAGTTTTTGAAGAGTCTACTAACAAATCCTCCAGAAATGAGGATACTTCTGATGTATGTGCAGGTGCTGATAAGTTGCAAAAGTTGACATTGAATGATCAACCATCTCAACAAAGTGAAGAAAATCAAGACCAAGATGAAAAGGGTGAAGCCATACAATCCATACCAAAGCACCAAGATCTATTTAATGAGTGGAGGTATGCTCATGGACATCCTAAAAAATTAATCCTAGGTGATCTATTAAAAAGGATAAGAACTCGAGCATCGATTAGAAATGAATGCGATTATATTGCTTTTGTTTCTCAAGTAAAGCCTAAATATTTTGAAGATGCTGAAAAAGATCCTAATTGGATAAATACTATGCAAGATGAACTAATTCAGTTTAATAGAAATAATGTTTGGATATTAATAGAAAGACCATCTAATGTTTTTATTATTGGTAATAAATAGATATTTAGAAATAAGTTAGATGAAAATGGAATTGTTATTAAAAATAAAGGTAGGCTAGTTGCCAAAGGCTACAATCAGGAGAAAGGAATTGATTTTGATGAAACTTTTGATCCTGTTGCTAGACTTGAAGTAATTAAACTACTATTAGCATTTGCCTACTTTATGAATTTCAAACTCTTTCAAATGGATGTTAAAAGTGCTTTTCTAAATAGTTTTATAGTAGAAGAAGTTTTGTTGAACAACCACATAGTTTTGAAAATCACACACATCCTGATTATGTGTTCAAATTGCACAAAGCACTTTATGGTTTAAAGCAAGTACCCTGAGCATGGTATGAAAGACTCAGCAAGTTTTTGATTGAAAATGAATTTTCTAGAGGCCATGTTGATAAAACTTTATTTTTAAAGAAGAAAAATGATGACTTATTAGTAGTGCAAATCTATGTTGATATTATTTTTGGTGCTACTAATGAGACTTTTTGTCAAGAGTTTGCTAAGCTAATGCAGGGAGAGTTCGAAATGAGAATGATGGGAGAACTCAATTTCTTTCTCGGATTCCAAATCAAGCAAACCAAAGATGCAATCTTCATCAACCAAGCTAAGTATACAAGAAAAATCATAAAGAAGTTTGGGATGGAGACTACTAAGTCAATAGGTACACTTATGAGCCCCTCTTATAAACTTGATAAAGATGAGCATTGTAAATGTGTTGATCAAAAGTTATATAGCGGTATGATTGGCTCTTTACTGTATTTGACTGCTAGTAGACCAGATATAATATTCAGTGTATGCATATATGCTAGATATCAGTCTGATCATAAGGAATCTCATCTTTTAGCTGTTAAGCACATTATTAGATACTTATCTGGTATAATTGATATTGGTTTATGGTATTCTAGAAATTCATTTGCTGAATTGATTGGATTTTCTGATGCTGATTTTACTGGGTGTAAATTAGATAGAAAAAGTACTGGTAGAACTTGCCAATTTCTTGGAGTTAACTTAATCTCCTGGTTTAGCAAGAAATAAACTTCAGTTGCACTATCCATAGCTGAAGCTGAGTATATTGCAGCAGGAAGTTGTTGTGCTCAAATCTTATGGATTAAACAATAACTTAAAGATTTTAGAATTAAATTAACTGAGACACCCATAAAATGTGATAATACTAGTGCTATTTGCTTAACTAAGAATCCTGTTCAGCATTCTAGAAGTAAACATATTGAAATTAAGCATCACTTCATTAGAGATCATGTTGAAAATAATGATGTTGTACTTGAATTTATTTGTACTGAATTGTAATTAGCTGATATTTTGACTAAGCCTCTCCAAGAAGATCGGTCCAGTATGATTAGAAGAGAACTTAGGGTCATTAATCCTTTTGATTGAGAATTTATATCCCTTGACCTATAAAAGATCAAATTTGACATCAATTACATTTAATTCTCTTGAATTTCAATGTATTTCCAGTGATCTTGATCTGCCCTTCATTTTCTTTTTTTTTTGGTTCTAAGTCGATGTGTCGACACCTGTATGTGTCGACACCTTGATGTGTCGACATATGGCTCTGTGTCGTGAGTCGACACATGAACGGCAGTAGACCAAGAATAAAGATGGTAACGGGATTTCTTTTTGGCATTTTCTCCTCCAATTGTGCTGGCACTTGCCCTAGAACTATTCCAACCAATTTTTTCCTCCAAATCTCGTAAAAAACCCTCTTAAATTTCTATTTTAAACATTTCTTGGTTCAGATTTTGCTACAATCTCCCTTCCATTTTTATTTTTGGACTGTTGAAACCCTTGTTTCTTCTCCTTTCTTGTTCAATCCGTGAATCAGTAGAATGGGACCTAGGAAGCAGGTTGTTCATCACCCTCGGCCATCCAATCATGAAGAAGAGAGAAGGACTAAAGCCAGATATGAAGGTAGAGCTCATGATCCACCTGCTCGGCCACTTTTTCCAGCTTGTAGTTGCATGAGTTCGAAGATAGTTGTCAGAGGACGACGTGTAGACTTTGGATTCATCGACCAGCAGCACTTCCGGATTGGTCAGTGGATTAGAGACACTGGTTTGTTTTCGTTCTGCTCATTGTCCAAAAGATTCTACCCGGGCCTGATACGAGAGTTCTACAGATCTTTAGCCCGTGGGAGTGATGGTTAGATTGCATAAGTTCGTGGCAGGGATATCCCGGTGTTTGTAGAGGTTCTGAGCAGGGTATGGGATATACCTATGACTGGATTTGTAGTTAACATCCTGGTGGATAGATTCAGTGGACTCTAGTGCATTTTCAAGTCAGATATTCTACTTGAGGGAGCCACTATTGCAACATCCCATCTTTCTGCTGAGATGAGACTACTACATCATATTGTTGCCCGGATTCTTCTACCAAAGACCGGATGTTTTGATTACATCACAGAGAGAGAGAGCTGCTTGTGATGGTCTTATTAGTTCAGCATGCACCAGTTTGCCTTCCGGTACTCATGATACATCAGATGACGGAGGCTTCGACTAGTCAGAGACTTTGCTTGCCCTACGGGATGGGGTTGACACTGCTCTTCAGAGCATATGGAGAGCATTTGATGATAAGCCCTTTCAGATGCTTTTACATACTGATGTCTATGACATCAGGTCACTACACCGGATGGGATACTAGTTGGTCAGAGGCCAGTGGAGATGCAGAGTATCAGGATAGGCTGATGACAGAGATGAGGATACTGCAGAGGAGGAGCGCATATTTGCAGGTGAGGTAGGACCCTCAGAGACACTTTTGCTTGAGATTTAGTTGAGCCAGCAGCACAGCCAGAGCCTGCCCCTCAGCCTGAGCCAGCTACATAGCCTCAGCCAGCACAGTCAGATGCTCCAGGAGCTTCAGAGAGTCTTATTGATAGAGTCAGTCGTGTAGAGATAGATATTATGATTTTTAGACAGCGACTTGACAGCTTCATTATGGAGACAAGAGAGAGCCACAGAGGATTGAGTGATGGCATCTCCACTATTTTGTCTGCACTATCTAGACCCTCTTCTGGGAGTGTTCCAGATTCAGCTCCAGCTCCACCTGCACCAGGACCAGAGATTGACATTGATGGTGATACTGACTCTGACGGAGTCGACTTTCCATATATGATGATAGAGTCAGTATAGGAGATAGTAGCAGACTTACCTAGGAGTCCCATTCATGATCCTTCGAGTTCATTCTTTCAGACTCCTATCCTACCCACATCACCTTCTAGATCAGTCGATCATTCAGCCATTCCCATTCTTTCACCTATCATTGATACTCCTATTATAGATACTCCTATTATTTCTTCGACTGATACACCTATCATTGATACTCCTATTGTTTCTTCAGCTGATACACCGATTTTTGATACTCCTGTTGTTGACTCACCTACCTTGCATATATCCTTACTCATTCAAGAGCTAGGTTTCTACACACTTGGTTTTCACTATCATGATTCAGGTTTTTCATTTGATCGTACACCACATTTGACAGTTGTTGAGACTGTCACTCCGATCTGCTCTATTCCTACTTCTGACATAGCATCTACCTCTTCTGCTTCAGCTAGAGGCAGGACCTATGTTCGACGCAGAGGTCATGGACGTCGTACTCCTTCCAGATCGACCAGGACTCATCTTCGTGATCTTAGATCGATGTGGCCCCGATCTCGTACTTTCACTGATACTGGACCGATCGAGATTGGATCCTCAGATGATGAGGATGATGCTTAGGATAGCTTTTATATGGTTTATATTTCTGTATTTTTGCTTATTTTGATGATTCACTCTTATGTATCAAACTTGTTTCAAGCAAATGAAATGCTATATTTCATCTTATGACTTTGAATGAATGAACTATATTACTCTTTTTTTAGCAATTCAATGTTTCCATTTATGATTGAATGAATTTCATTTATGTTCAACTAATTGTCTTCTTTTTTTAATGATAACAAAAAGGGGGAGAAATTAGTGTAAGTATAAATGAGTAGAAATTTTGTATGATGATGTGAAAGAAATTTTGAAAATCTACAATTTTAAAATCTTTGTGCATTGAGTAAGGGGGAGTAACATCTCTTTTGCATTGAAAATCTGTTTTGAATTGAATTTCATGCCCAATCCTTATCCTTAAATGTTTAAAAGATGCTCACAAATCTTTTATGGATCATCTCTTCACGGGGAGTATAGTCTATTGCTAAAATTATTTCTCTTGAGCATGTTTTCTTTTAAAGTATCATGAAACATGATTTTATTCCTTATATATTTTTTTTAAAGTTTTGATAGCTATGGCAATGCTCTTAGCCCTGATACATCTCTTTTAGTATTTCAATGCCTATTGCAATATGCTCTATGCACATTGAAAACTTTCTTTGAAAGCCTTTTTATGCAATTTATACTTAAAGATTTTGTTATCATCAAAAAGGGAGAGATTGTTGAATCTGTTATTGATTTTGATGATAAGCAAAATGCTTAAGTATAAGTTAAGTACTAATGATTTCTTTGAAGTATGTTTTTATAGAAAAAGGTGCTCATCAACTTAACAAAAACTTGTTTGTTTGAGAAGTCCTAAATATGGATGAAAGATCTGCTTAAAAAGGACTTTAGAAGATGAAGAATGCTTGAAAGGACACATGAGTTCAACACAAAGTTGTTGTTTTTATGCAAATCACTGTGATGTGTCGACTCATAGTGTCGACACATGCAACTCAGGTGTCGACACATGACAGTGAAGTGTCAACACAAGCTGGCATGCAGAGATAGTTTCAGGTTGGCATGGCTGAAGTGTCAACACATGGATGTAATATGTCGACTCAAAGTGTTGATACATGGATCAGCTCATCGCCTGAGATTTTTGTGTTACAGAACTTGCTAAAGTAGAAAACTTGCCTAAAGTGTCGACACATGGATGCAAAGTATCGACTCAAAATATCGACTCACCAGAGGAAGGGTTGACAAATCTGAGAATTCCAGAGGGCTTCATTGAAGATATTTGAAGAAGGTGCTGACACATGAAGAATAAGTGTTGACCCTATGTGTCGACTCATAGCCTGAAGTATCGACACTTGGAGTTCTGGGAACAGTAATGGCTAGTTTTTCAAATATATAACTCATTCCTCTTGGCTCCCAACAGCTAGTTTTTCATGTCTAATGGCTAGAAACTGAGTTTGAGGCCTTGGGAAGGTATTTAATTGATTCAAATCAAAACTAAACACAAGAGGATGAAAAGAGAATAACCAAGTGAAGAGAAAAGAAGAGCATTCACTTCTATTCATTGAGTTCAACTACTTTCAAGCTAAGAAAGTCTCCAAGCATTCAAGTGCCTTCAAGAGCATTCAAGTTCATCCTATTTGAGCATTAAAGGAGGCTTCATCAAGTTAAAAGCAGCTCTACATCAAAGCTTCAAAGAGATATCCGCTTTATTAGAAAGCTTTCATTCTTTCTTTATTTCCAACATAAATTCTTGTTGTAAAGGTTGTTGGTTAGCCTTGAAAACCAAGGAGGTTGTTGGTTAGCCTTGAAAACCAAGGAGGTTATTGGTTAGCCTTGAAAAATTAATTAGGTTCTTGGTTAGCCCATAAAATCAAGGGAGGTTGGTGGTTAGCCTTAAAACCATTTAGGTTCTTGGTTAGCCCGAAAAACCAAGTGAAGTTTTGACTTGTGAGCCTTATGAAAACAAGTCAGGTTTTGATTAGTGAGCCCAAAAAACTAATTGGCTGTAATTGATTGAGATTATAGTGAATTTCCAAGTGGATCTTGGGGAGTGGATGTAGGTGCATTGGATAGCACGGAACCACTATATTTCTTATATGTTTGTGGTTACTTGTCTCTTTCATCTATTCTTCTCTTATTGCTTTTATATTTCTGCTGCATACTTATTAAAAGCATATTATCCTTGCATTTATAGTACTAAGTTTAATTATTGGATTGGTGCACATATTTGCATTTAAATTTTTAGAGACCCAATTCATCCCTCCTCTTGGGTTGCTTACTGGGCAACAAAGAGAGAAGTGAATTGCCATTTAATTATTGGATTGGTGCACATATTTGTATTTAAACTTTACCAATATCAATGATTTTTCCTTTACCATTATCTCTGAAAGTTATACTCTTCCATTCAGTGCCTCAAGAGAAGTGAATTGCTTCACGTCTCCTATCATATGTCTCGAGTAACCGCTGTCAAGATACTACAATCTCTTCTTTTCATTGGTTGCAAGACACACCTACAAAATAAATTAAGTTTTCATTTTAGGTTCCCAAACCATCTTGGGTCCTTTAGGGTTAGTACTAATGGTAGTTTCTTTTGGAATCCAAATCTTTTTAGAATTATTTATCTTTCTAAGATCACACTAGTTGTTTTATGCCCAAATTTCTTACAACTAAAACAAATGACATTTGATGATGCAGGAACAAAGAAATTCTTAAAAATTTTTTGTTTCATTTGTTGCTTATAACCAAGTCCTACTTTGTCAAATATGGCTCTTTGATTGTTTAATAAAAGATTTAGCTTTTCAGAATTATATATAAATTTTTCAACAAATGGTTTAACTTTGTTAAGCTCATCTTTGAATATCTTATTTTTTGTTCCAAGATCTTTATTTTGTTTAAGAGTTGATCATTTGAAACAACAACCTTGGATCTTTTCAAAATCTCTATTTTCATTGATAAAGTATTCTTTTGTTTTTCTAAAACATCAATCTTAGTTTTTAAATCACTGTTTTCATTTGTAAGATTGGTGTTTTCATGAGAAAATTAATTTGTATACTTTTTTAACTTTTTGTTTTCAATTTTTAGCAATCTATATTCATGCATGAGCTCATCAAATGCATCTTTAAGTTCATCAAATGTAAATTCAAGTTCAAAGTCAAATTGTACCTCATCTTCTTGAAGCATGAAGCAAAGATTGGCTACTTCTGACTGTTCTTCTTTTGAGTTGGAGTCTTCACTATCACCCCATATAGCCATCATTGCCTTCTTTCTAAACTTCTTTTTGGATTTTTTTAAGAGAGGACAATCAGCTTTGAAGTATCCCAGCTTCTTGCATTCGAAGCAAATTGGTTGATCCTTCTCCTTTTCTTTTGCTTTTTCTTTTCTTTTTTCCTTGCTAGGTTGAGGCTTCTTTTTGTAGGAAATTTTTTTCCTTCTCATAAATCTTCTAAATTTTTTTGTAATGAGTACCTCTTCATCCTCATTTTCTTCTTCTTCAGATTCTTTACTTGAAGACTCATCTTGTATGGTAGATTTGAATGCTATGGTCTTCTTCTTTTTATCGACATCCATTGCCTTTTGCTTCAAGTTCAACTTATAAGTCATGAGTGAACCTATAAATTATTCCAAAGAAAGTGTCTCAACATCTTTGGCTTCTTGAATTGCTGTCACTTTCGGATCCCAAGATGTTGGCAATGACCTGAGAATTTTATTTACAAGATCAGCATTAGATATAATCTTATCAAGACTTCTCATACCATTTACAATATTAGTAAATCTAGTATACATATCAGTAATAGACTCATTGGGTTCCATTCTAAATATCTCATATGTATGTATAAGCATATTAACTTTAGTATTTTTCACTTGATTGGTACCCTCATAAG
Source organism: Areca catechu (assembly GCA_021397845.1). Taxonomy (NCBI): domain Eukaryota; kingdom Viridiplantae; phylum Streptophyta; class Magnoliopsida; order Arecales; family Arecaceae; genus Areca; species Areca catechu. The sequence goes on from CM038043.1 coordinate 141,542,269, forward strand.
TAACCTCAAGTATGTCCCATATTTTTTTCATAGAGGTGCATGTGGAAATCCTATTAAATTCACTAGGATCCAATGCATAATAGACTAAATTTATTACTTTAGCATTTATCTCGAATTATTTAATATCATTTTCATCTCAATCCTCTTTAAGTTTTGGTATGGAAATGCCATTAACAATGACTGAAGGAATAAGTGGACCTTTATCAACTACTTTTCATAAATTGTAATCAATATAATCCATATAAATTCTTATACGTGTTTTTCAATACGTATAGTTTGTGCCATTAAAGTAAGGAAGTCTGTTTGAGGCTTGTCCCTTAACAACACTAGAACCAAGTGAGGCTGCCATAGATCTTTAACTCAAGGAGGTTAGACCAATAAGCTGAGTACATGGCTTTGATACCACTTGTTGCCCAGCAAGCCAAGAGGGGGGGGGGTGAAATGAGTTTCAAAAACTTTTGCAAGTATGTGCCAATTCAAAAATAATTTAGGTACTAGTGAATTATAAGTGTTTGTATGCTCTTTAAGAGTATGCAGTGGAAATAAATAAGTAAATGCAAAGTAAATAAGAGTAAATAATGAGAGAGCAAGCAATCATAAATAGAAGGATATATAGTGGTTCGGTGCACACCAAAGCACCTATATTCACTCCTCAAGGTCTACTTGGGTATTCCATTATAATATTTCTTGATTACAGCCGATTAGTTTTTTCGGCTCACTAATTAAAACCCAACTTATTTTTACCGGGAACATAAGTCAAAATCCCTTTGGTTTTATGGGATAACCAAAAATCTAGTTGGTTTTATAACTTAGGCTCACCAACAACCTCCTTGGTTTTGTCACTTAGGATAACCAAAAACCTCCGTTGGTTTTAATACAAAGGCTCACCAACAAACCTCAACTCTAGTTGCATCATTTAAGGATTCAACAACTTCAAGATAAGCATCTTCAATAATCAAAGAGCTTCAAAGAGATACTTGCTTTTAGTTGAAAGCTTTTTGTATTTCATACATTATACTTGAATTTTTTCTATTATTTTCTAGTTTCAATTCCCTTGAAACTAGAAAATAATAGAAAAAATTCAAGTATAATGTATGAAATACAAAAAGCTTTCAACTAAAAGCAAGTATCTCTTTGAAGCTCTTTGATTATTGAAGATGCTTATCTTGAAGTTGTTGAATCCTTAAATGATGCTTGAATGGTTGGACTTGAATGCTCTTAAATGCTTTGAATGCATGAAGGCTCAACTTGACTTGAAAGTAGTTGTTTATCAATGAATATTTGAGTGAATGCACTTAACTTCTCATCTCTCTCTACGCTTTTGAGTTTGGTCCATTTTAAATACCTTTCAAACTTCAAATGGCAGTTTTTGACCATTGGAGAGGAGAAAATAGTCGTTGGGGGTGAAAAGAACCAGTTCTATGCTTAAAAAAACTAGCCATTACCATTCATCAGAACTATAAGTATCGACACTTTAGGTGATGAGTCAACACTTTGAGTTGACACTTCATCTTCATGAGTCGATACTAGTTCAACAAAATCTTCTGAAGCTCCCTAGAAATATCAGGTGAGTTAATACTTTTTCTGGTGAGTGTCTTGGCTTCTATGAGTGATACTTGAGGGAAATCTTGAAATTCAGCATGTTCTATATAATTTTTATCTCAGGCCTTGAGTCAACCCTTGAGTCGACTCTTGAGCTCCATGAGTCAATACTTCATGCATGCCATCTGAAATCTCTTCTGCATATTAGCTCAAGTCTCTGTGAGTCAATACTTCAATTCCATAAGTCAATACTTGGCTGAAACTTTTCAGAAATACTTTTGAAACACTATTGAAACTTATTCAAACTTCAAACTTGAGTCCTTCCAAGTCATTCTTATATACTTAAGTCCATTTAACTTGAAATTTCATCCATAAAATAGACTTCTTCAATAAGATAACAAGCGATTTAAACTTTCAACAAGTGAGTATCTTATTTTGATAAACACACTTTTAACATACAGTTAGTACTCAAATATACTTAAGTATTTTATTATTCAACAAAATCAAGATATGAGTTAACAGATATTTAGTAGAGCAAGAGTGAGGTGCATCATTGGAGTATTAATACTTATCCAATATAAAAATTAAATAAAGAATATTAAATCTTTTCTAAACTTTTTCTAATTATCCCTACCTTTATATCTAAATAGTTAACTTTTCCATGGGCTAACATATTATCACTTTTGTCTTTCATTTATTATAGAAGCATCTTCATATTGTCAACTTTTTGATGCGAGAAATAATACTTACTTAGTTGAAGGAGCCCGGTTACTTGGTAGAAGACCAATAGTTAGATCTTACTTTTTTTCTCTTTTTTTAACATGCACTGCTATTGAGTGTCGTAACCTCTTAAGCTTTTTATTTGACCTATGTAGTAAGTTTTTAGCTAATGACTCCCAAATCAGATGACCTTAGGGCACTAGGTATAAAATATCCCCGGACTTACTTGCTTTAGTCAAATAGGCTACTAGTTAAAACTAGCCTTACAGTGAGCTTCTTTGCCCTCCTTACTTTTTGAGGCAAACTTCAATGCTTGCTTAGGCAAAGAAGCCCAGTTACTCAGTAACAAATACTTGGAAACTATTTGATGGGGACATCGACTAGTCATAATCTCAAGCAACCCAGATCAAACCTGAAGCCTAGCCCAGAACCAGAAGCCCAGCCCAGCCCAAAACCATGAGCTAGCCCAACCCAGAAGCCAGTTTAGAACATGAAGCCAACTCAGCCCAAACCCTGGGGTCCAAGATCCTGGAATCGATGAGCACATATTCTGGTGCAACACAAATCCTGAAGTGCACAAACCTTGAAGCAATATAAATATAATATTTTATTTCTATGGGTGTACGAGGGATTGGGGTATCTTGAAATTTTAAGATTAGTTTCCATATGATTTTTTAGAATTTATCATTGTTTTAGGATTTATCTTATTTTTAGGATTTAGGTGGATTAGTTTAATTTTAATAGTTTGAATGTTTAGGATTGAGTTAAAGTATCAGGATATCAGATATCTCAGAGTAGCCTATTTATTATTTTATCGATCAAATAAAATCATGATTATTATGATGAATTATTGAAAAAAAAAGATTGCTTCATTTCTCCGGATAGGGAGATCGTTGTTTCTCCAGGTAGGAGAAGGGCCTTTTCGGGTAGGAGAAGGGTGCCTCAATCTTTATCCCTTCCAGATAGGAGAAGGGTGAGAAGCCTGTAGCAGTAGTACTTTATTTTTTCCTTCAAAGATCTTCCTTTCTATCTTTCCCCTTCGTCTCTTCTCTGTTTCAACTCCCAAACACAGATCCCACCGAAGGACCATGGACAAGCCGACGACCTCCATCGTCAGCAGCCGACAGCGAGGACCAAGAAGAACCCCGTGCAGACCTGTGCCACCCACCAGAATCACCCAACTGCCGGAACCTCCCCTGTGCATAGATCTCTGCGTGACGCCATCCATCCAGAAGGTCCCGTCACCTCTTCTCCATTTCCTCCCATTGGTGCTCACTGTGGTGTTCTAAGAGAGAAAAATGTCAGCGAAGAAGGCTGGGGTGAAGTGCCGGAGCCTGGAGTTGATCCGTGGGATCGGGAAGTACTCGCAATCGAAGATGTATCACAAGCATGGGATCTGGCCGATCAAGGCCAAACACAGTGGGTCCTTACCCCGCCATGAGCCCAAGGCAGTGCCGCTCGAGCCCGCTGAGAAGGGCCCTAAGTTTCTACCCCGAACTTGACAACGGTTCCCCTCCGCCCACCACCGGTGCTGGCCCTTGTCGGATCCCCTTGCTACTACGATGCCTCACCACCTCCGCTCCCCGTCTCCGCTCACGATGCCTCACCGAAGCCTGCTTGACTCCTTGCTGCCATGACGCCCACTGACCGCCGGAGAGGCTGCACCACCACCTTCCGAGCCACTACTGTCATACCAGTGCCGTCATCGAAGAGCTCACCAGCGAAACCTGTCATCTTCCAGAGCCGAGACCTTCCCTCTATTTCTGCATGCCCGTCAAAGCACTTTGCATGGTCGGAGAAGCAAAGTCGGCTTCCTCTGTCGACTTTAGAAAAAGCATAGAAAAAAAAATCTGTGAGGGAAAAAAAGGTGAAAAAAATAGAAAAGAAAAGGAGAAAAAATATAAAAAATGGGTTTGTTTGAAAAAAAATTGGGAAAAAAATAATTTGGACCTGGTTGAACCTAGCCTAAAGGTTGTTTCCTAGCGACCAACGATCCGATATCCTATAATAAATCTTGATCGGGGTCTATTCCCCATCACTATTTTATTTTTATTTTTTTATGAAGAAATGTATATTTATCCTTGCTATCCCATTAGAAGTAAAATCTTCTTTAATGCTAGTATAAAAGGACTTAGAAGTGCTCAAAGAAAAATATTAATGTTCTAAACTTAACTCTTTATTGGATTTTCTTAATACTTGATCCCTTAGTATCTCACAAACTCTCTAATTTGATAATTAATTTATTTTAAAAAAATGGATTAGTTCAGCTTGATTCTTAAGCATAATCGGGTATCTAAATGTTAAATACTAACTTATTCGAGGATATTATATTTTTTTAATTTTATTTATTCTTCCCCACACTTAATCAACATTATCTTCAATGAAGAAAGAAAAATAAAGGATGGTAGAAAGGAGACATGTCCCCTGGGATCAAGTTGCTTTGGAGTTGAAAATGATCTAGGGTGTAGGTGGCTTGCAAATATCACCCCAAATGTTCAAGGTGGAGTAGCTTTATTCATAAGACTTAAAAAAATAAAGAAAAAGAAGATAAAGATGTTGGGTTGTCTTTCAACATGTTGTAAGTTTAACATCTTCTATTGGATGCTATAAGGGAGTCTCTCTTATATCAAACTTGGTTGTGCCCCTCAAGGTTTCAAAAGGGCAAGGCCAATTAGAGACCTTATCATCATGGCAGAAAAATATTCGTAGAGTATTTTATGATGATTAGCTTGGATCAATAAAATGTATTGGACAAGCATGCTAGACTAGGATTTATAAATATTATTATAGTTTTTATGATGATCAGGAAGGGATTGTATTTATTGGGTCGAGATTAGGGATGGTAGTTTAAAAATTTGATCAATTATAGCTTGATCTACCCAATCCCTATCTCAAGTATAATATATCTTGACAACATCCCTTTCTGATTATAGCTAGTCACTTTCTCCAAATTAAAATTAACTCTATCTTCATACATCTTTTAGTATATAAATAGATTTTGGAGGTAGTCATCAAAGGTAGTGCCAAATATAGAGAAATTAATTATAAAAATTTTAATATCGTTATCCTTTATATTAGGGATATCCCACCTGACATTTCTTTGCTTGCTTTTAGAATACCTACAAGTTGGGCTTTTTGGTTGTGGATCACTGGTAGGGTATTAGTCGATGTGATAGGAAGTGGTTTCAATTTTAGAGCAGGTGGTGATTCTAACAATAGAGCTATTGGAGGGCTAGATGATGGTCCATATTTTTCAATCCATAATAGGATAGTTTTGAAGTAAGGCATTTCTACTAGGTCATTGACTTATATGGTGTATCCATCTATGTTACAATTGTCCATCCCAATTTGAGCCAGTCAAGGATCTATTGAATTCTGGAAGCAAATTATAGGTATAGCTTCCCCTATGGTATAATTCATTGGTAGTTCTTGGGAAGTCTCAATTAATTCCATCATTTCATCTATTTGTATTCTCTTCCCATAAAAAAGAGTGGATGATTCTAGGACACTTCAAAATGGGACCATAGGTAGGTTGGGTAATAATAGAATTGGTTCATCCCACTAGTTTGATTTCTTTCAATATATATCTGTCCAAGTTAAATTATCTACTTTAGTCTTTTTGGTTATACAAGATTACTCCATGACTAGTTCATTCTTGAGAGTTATGGTTGATTATTCAGAAAAAATTAGAGGGTCAAATATTTAGTTCAATATGGTCCCTCTGGTTACTCTCGAGCTAACTAGGTAGCTCACTATCCTCCTCTCTACTAAATGCAAATGCTGGTTGATCAATTTGGATTTCTAGTTCGATTAGGATTTGTGCAAAGGCTTGAAAGTTTTCTATCCTATCTAATGCATGCAATACCTTCTCTTTAAAAGATAGGCTATAAATAGTAGAAGGTTAATATTATAGATTGTGCTAATAATAATAGGGTACATCTACGAACAGAGATCCTTGTATTACAAGGATAACCACCGGGTAAGGTTGCCATAAAAAATCTAGTTGAGCCTCCTAGCCTGAATTGTCGGTATTAAAGTATGGGTTCCCTCCTAGTCTATAGGCTATATGAATCTGATCTTGATAAACTTGGTCATACCTAGAATTAGAAAATTCGTACTCAGCTAGGCATTTACTCACAAAGTAAGTAGGGCTTGAATTATAGAGTAAATTTGTTATGCAGGAAGAAAGGATGGAGAGAAAGAGTTTCTGATAGCTAGTAGGCGATCTAATCGACTACTCATCTAATTTACTTTATGGAACAACACATCCAATTTACTATTGAGATCCATATTCCTAATAGCGCTCTATTTTATCAGATTATTTTGATTATTTGGATATGCAATCAAGGATCTTAGATTAGTGCAATCCTCTTTTGATTATTTTAAATATTTTTATTTTGAGAGGAGAGGAAAAATGAAGAAAGAAGAAAGAGAGAAGAGTTCTAAAGATATGGGCATAAGAAGTCACATAGCCAAAAGAGATAGAGAAGAATTAGAGCTAAGAGATATAAAGAATAATCAATTAAGGATTGATGCTGGGTGTAGTCAAGTTAGCATATAATGGACTTTCTATCCTAGGGTTAACTTAGATCTAGATAGCTCTTAACTATTTTAAGGTCACCTTCGAGCCCTCCAAGTCAGAGGCTAACTAACCAACTAGCTAGGTAAGTATAAGGCCGGTGAGGGTCCTCCTATTGCTTTTCTTAGATACCAAATAAATTAGCCAGGTCAATCAATGAAACCAATTAAGTAACTACCTTCCTTCAGGATCTTGTCCCCAAATTATTTTTCTAAATACTAGTTAACTGATCAACCCTAATCCAGTTCAACTCTTTGGGTCCCTTATCCTAGTGAGCTAAAAAATCCTCAGGGGTCAACATCTAATTAACTTTAATTTAAAGGTCTAGATCAATGTAATATATAAGGTAGTAGTTTGTGGGCCAAGAAAGAGTGATAAAATGTTTAGCTTATGTTGTTTAGGGTTTTTCCCTTAAGTAATTTATGAAGATGTAGTGCAATATAAATAAGATGTCAAAACAAGTTAGTTTGATATTTTAAGTCTAACAAATTTTTATTAAATTATGAAATTTAATTAATTAATTCATTTAAAAAAAATTAATTAATTTTTTTGAACTAACCATGCCAGTAATCCCGGATAATGGTGCTAAAATTTAATCACTATCATAGGCGGTCAAAAATAATTCACCAACTCAAACTATAGTTAGGATAGGTCGGGTTCATATCTATAAAGATCAGTTAGGATTTTATTCACTTTTAATTAGAATTTTTATTCAGAGTTCTAATTAAATTACAAAAATTACAATTAGGAAGGAATATAATTATGATTAAAAATAAAAATAAAAAATTCTAATTAAATTAACAAGTAGGAAATTAAATATAATATGATAAATATCTCAGAATTTTGATTCTATTTCTTTTAATAAAATATAAATTAGTTTTTTATTATATAATTAGTAAAAGTATGATTGATATTCCGAGCATAATCTATCTCGCTGGGTATAAATTTATCCCTATGTAGTCATAATCTGTTCAAAGATTAAATCCCAAGTATAACCTATCTTGCTAGGTATAAATCTATCCCTACATAATCATAGACTATTCAAAGACTCAAATCACAGAAATAATTAAAAAATCCTATAATATATATTTCTAGTATAATCTTCTCGTTAAATATGAATTGTAATCTTAGGTCATGACTCGTCTCTACGTAGTCATAGATTATTAAAAATCTAAAATTATAGTTCAAACATGAAGCATAATAATTGAAATAATGATGAAATGGTTTTATTCATAAAGATAAGGATCATTATATCAAGATCTAATTATATGAAAAGAAACTAAAATATAAAATATTAAAAAATCTCCTCTATTTTTCTAGAGATTTGGAGATTAGCTATGCATGGTGTCTGTAAGCATCATCTTTAATGAAAGGAAGATGATGAAAAAGAATGCCCACTAACCTCTCTCCCATTAAAGCCACTTATATAATTAAAAATAGAAAGAAAAATAAATAATGGCTACCTCTGCTTGCTTGCTTCCCCTTGCTTTCCATGGTTCCTCTTTAAATAAAGCTCAAAACTAGCTAAATCCTAGTTCAATTTGGCCTTCAATCTATGTCCAATTGGTGTTTGAAGCTTGGAACCAATTCTGATAATTTGATCTTGATCAAAAGTTTAAAATCTCATACAAATCACTTAATCAAAGCCTCCTCATAGCCAAAATCTAGTCGAAACCACTGATAGCCATTCGATCATGCATTAGATGGGCTTTGGATCATCGAATGGCATGGATTGAGGCAAAGATCGCATTAGGAAGTCCTTCAGCTAGTTGGATGGCTTTTCCACCATCAGATATGGCATGCAATGGATTCTAGGACATATGATGGCATGCCTGAAATGGATTGGAAGTCCTTTTGCCAATCAGGTTGCCTTTCCATTGTCAGATCATGCCATAGGAGTCTTCCCAGCCACATGATTGTTTAAGACTCCTCTAAAGTCACCCAAAGGATGGACCGTGACATAGACTGACCGAAAAGCTTTGTATATCATGCCATCACCTTCATGGACTAGGTACAAGACCATGCCAAACATTCCTAGATCAACCTCCATGTGGCTATCGCCTTCATCACCAGGACTACTAATGTTCTTGCCACTGCTATGGCTATCTTCTTTTACTACCGGAACCGTCAGCCACTTCATCGCCTTCACTACCATCTTCACTGCTACCAGCACTACCATCTTCAACATCAAGACCTCACCAATCACTGTCTCCCTTCACCGGCATCGCCTCCTTTATGAAACATAGTTGTCGATCATGCAAAACCCATTCTCAGGGTAGCCCAAGCCATGGATCACAATAAAGGATGGTGGACCAAGCGGCCAGTCCAAGATGAACCTACTACTTTAAAAAGGGTATTGGACTAGTTTTGAATGGCTTTTGAGCTGGTTTTGGACCAGATTTGAACTGGATTTGGATTTGAATTTGGTCTTCAATTTAAGTTTGATTTATTACTATTTTTCTTCCTTTTAATCTACAAAGCAGTTTCTTTGCATTGATAATCATTTTTCCTACAAAAGATAGATAAAAGCATCAATTCTTAAATAATTAGGATGAATTGGTATGCAAATTGACACTTCTTGTTGGTAGATTTAATGTGCTCATCACTCTTAAAGTCATGTAGAGATCGAATGTCGAGTCAAGGTGGAGATTGTTGATTTAATGCTTGGCCTTTTGGATCCCTAGCACGTGATCATGTGGTCCATGTAGCATGCATGTAGGGTGACCATACAGTTCATATAATGTGCATGCAATCAAGCATGGGACATGCAGTCCAAGTGTAAGATGCACAGATTTAAGTCTTTTTTGGACCGTACATGGGGGAACATAGTTTTGACTCATTTTAGGAGTCTTTTTCTAATTTGAACTTAGTTTTTAGTCTATAAAAGTGGGTAGATGACCTTGAGGGTCCAAAGGTAGCATAGTCTTCTTAGGTGGTTGCAAGAGTCTCCTTAGGATTTTTTTGAGAGACCGACCTTGACAGAGTAATCAACATTCTCATAATGATCCAATGATCGAGACCTTTTAGGAGTTAATTTATAATGATACATATCTTAAATTCTTAACTTTTGAAAATGTGTCATTGTCCATTAACTCCATGTACGATTCATAGACACATTAGATATTAATGGAAAAAAAAATGTCTAATTTTATTTGATTTTAATGAATTAGGTAAAAAAATGTCCTAAAAAAGATACAACGTATCATGCCAACTTAGCTTCTAGGGCATAATGTAAAAGAAATCACATCTCTTTAGATCATTTGTAGCCTTTACATCTTTTTCAGAAAAAAATGATTTTTGTTCTAACTCAATGCTTAAGTCGACTCATGGGTCGCCATGAGTCAACTCACCATCAGGCCCTTTACTTTTTAGGGCTAGCCCATGGCTTTCATTTTCACTCCAAATCCTTGATTCTCTCTCCTAAAACATTATAGAAATCCTCCAAAATCCTCCAAACAGTAGACCTATCAATCCTTGCCCTCCATTTATCCAAATCTTGGTCCATTCCCTCCAATCCGCATGTGATAGGGCTGAAGAAGCAACTTGCATATTGAATGAAGCAATCTCGACTAGTCTCATGTGAATCTAGGAGTGAGGAGCAGCGTTTGAAGGCATGACATGATTTTAAGCCTAGAATGGAGATCTGTACACCTCCTGCTCCCTCTCCCATGGTCAAGAGAGTAGCCGGACTTGTGATTGCTTGAGGAAAATAGATTGACTTAGAATATTTTGATAGAGAGGGATTTTCAATTGGATAATGGATTCATTTAGCTGGTTGTGAGGAGTTCTATTTGATGAAGGAGAAGTACTCCCCATCTCATCCATGAGTGCTATGGCTCCCTAGCTAGAGGAGGAGATGGATGGCCTATGACTATTTGACATATTTAGATTCCTATCACTGAAAAGATGTTGGTTCAAGTTTAGCACATTCCACATCAAGGACCTATTGCATACTCATTGAATGACAAGGACACCATATTCAGATGCATTTTGGAGAGATAGGATATGAGAGGTATTTTAGTGGTGAAGGTGAACCAGCTATCTACCGAGATATGACTATTACATCATGTGATTGAGCAGATCTTGGTGCCCAAGACTAGATGGTTTGACTTCATCATAGATATAAAGCTGATGCTGATGTTGTTGGAGCAAGATTTGTTCCGCAGAAAACCCGGGATCCTCCTTGATGCTGCCATGGTGGAAAGGGAACTCATGATCAGGGAAGAGATGGGGCACACCGTTCGCTCCTGTCATAGAGGCGCGCCCCCATGGGGCTGAACACATGAGAGAGAACCAAGAAGAGGGAGATGAGGAATTATGACTGGGGAGAAAGAGCGCTGTATTTCTTCTCTTTTCAATAATCCCTAATACATGTATATATACCCATACAAGAATAGGTCAAAACCCTGCTTCGAAAACTCCCCCTAGGTCGAACCACGGAAATCTGAATCCCGTCAAACGAGTTGACTTGACCAGACCACGAGTCAGCTCGTCGACATCCAAGTCGACTCGATCCACAAGGGTCGACTCGTCCAGACCACCTCCTCGCAGTTGACATGTAGGAGTCGGCTCTTGCAGTGACTGAGCCGACTCAACCCATACGAGTCGACTCCTGCATACCCCGTGCTAACTCTAAACCTCAAGATCCCCAAACCCGGATCTTGAGCTCGTGGAGAGCCGAACTCCACCCTAAGACCAAACCCGTTCTAGACCTAGGACCCAAACCTATCCTAGATACATAATGTTTGACCATGACCCAAACCTATGTGGACTCTCAAGACTTGAAGTACCACATTTCCTAACAGATGGTAGCTTTAGTTAGAGGGATTGCTATGAACCTACTTGGTATAATATCTGTAAGATGCAAGAGGTAGCGAGCAATAGGAGATTATGTCTTCCCTATGGGATGGCTTTAACATGAGTATTTAGGGAGTTCGCCACACCACTTGAGGGGAAGGCCTTCAAGAAGTTGCTACATTCTAATATCTATGATGATCGGTCCCTTCATCATATGGGGTATCAAAAGATGAGAGGTCATTGGGTGCACCAAGCATCTACCAAGAGCCTGATTTGGACTTAGATAGAGAGCTTGCATCAACTAAGGTAGGATCTTTAGAGCCACCTATAGAGACTACACCTACTGAGCCAGAGGCAACACCTTAGCCTTCTAAGACTGTCACACCTCCAACACATACAGCTCCAAACACTGCTCCATGGACACCGCAGCTCCTTAACCCCATGTCATCCATGATCTTGATTAGAGGATTCCTAAGGAGATTCAAGTTGAATTTAGTGCTATTATGAGTTTAGTGCTATCAGGATGAAGATTCAAAGCCTAAGGATAGAGATGCGTGATATGTTTGCATAGTTTAGGGGGAGAATGGAGTCAGGGTTTTTAGAGGTCTTAGTAGCTATTTAGTGACTCACTCTTGCTTTTGCTTCTACCAGCTCTTTGGATCCTCTAGCTGATTCTTCACCAGAGCCACCTACAACACCAAAGCCACTAGTAGTAGTAGACCCAGCACCTTCTTTGCGTCATTAGCCAGATAGCCACCTACTCAACCATTTGACCAACCTGCTTAGTCACCTACTAGGACTATAGGCTTTCACACTCCTAGATTTCTTCATTTAGGTCCTTCTAGTAGGATTGGGAGTCTGGCTCATAGAAAACTTAGGCCTCCAGCTTCTAGGATCATAGCTCCTATTGTTTTTGATTTCCCCTCCAATGAGGAGTAATATCATTAGCTTTATATATAGGTTATATTTATAGTAGTATCATTATTATATCTATACTTCTAGGATCTTAGCTTTCTTCTATGTATGTTTGATTTGATGTATCCTAGTGTACTACACTTGTAGTACATTCATTTTGTATTGAAACATATCTTGTTATAAAAAGGGAGGAGTAGAACCAACAATTATCATGAACAACTCTTTTATACATGCAATGAAATTCTCATTTTCTACATGAATTATGAAATGAATCTTTATATATGTCATTTTCACTTGCAATGAATGTTTATATTTTCGACTAATGTCAAAAAGGGGGAGTAGAATTAAAAATTTATTATACAAGCATAAATGAGTGAAAAGAAAGGGGGGGTAAAAAGTAAAAAGTAAAATTGATTGAAAATTTGAACAATTATGTCTTAATAACATCACCTAATATGCTCTGATATATTAGTTTAATGTGATGATATGCCCTGATATATTAGTTTAATCTCCTTGATACATCTTAATATACACTGAAACATCAATAGTATATGCTCTAATACATTACTACATACTCTGATACATTGATATTTAAGCAATTTTTTATGATGCTAATACTTTGATGACTATTCATGATCTAATACACTATTTAATAATAAGCAATTACACTTTGATACATTAACATTATGCTCCAACACTTTGGAAACACTATCAATCTTTTGCTTTGATACCTTGAGAAAATTAAAAATTAATCTCACTATGATTCCAAGATTCTTTAGAAAATTCACTCTTGAAACAACTCAAAATTTTATATACTTATATACTTAAAGTTTTGTTATCCACAAAAAGGGAGAGATTATTGATTCTAGTCTTAATTTTGATAAATAACAAAATATCCAGGTATATATGAGGTACTAAGATTCTATTAGAGTGTTGAAAATAATGTTTTAGATACTCTACAAATTTAATAGAAGGTAGGACAAATTGCTCAATTCATAAGAAACAAAGTCTCAATTTTTTCTGGATGTCTTTATAAAGTAAAAAGCAAAAAATTAATAGATAATTGAAAGTTGGTTTGCAAGAAATCAACTTATAACTTTAAATTTCAGGTTTAGCATGCAATTGTTTGTTGGCAGAGGCTATGAGTCAACTCATGAGAATGATGAGTCTGTTAGGAAATATGTCCTGTTACCGCTCGATCATCGTAACCTGTAGCTAAGGTCGAACTCGGATTGCGCTCCTATCGCTCAGGATCCTGCTCGGATGCCTAGACCTGCAAAATAGAGTTAAAGACCCGTGTCGATAATCCCGGTGGGGCACTTCGATGCTCAAGTCAGTGGCGATCCAGGAGAACAGATCCTCCTGGTTGAGCCTCAAGGGTGGACTCCATGCTACGAGGTGAACTTATGAAATGAGAGAGTGCGAGCGGGTCGAGGGCAGAGTGTGGGAGTGACAGTAGAGGAGTGCTTAAGCTGAGCGGCTGTGTCTGTCAAGACCCCTCCTGGGGGTTTGGCAGTAGCCTAGAGCTGTGATCTTCCTGTGCGTTGCCCCCTTCGTGCCCGATCATCCGCTTGCTTGGAGTGACTTACCTTGTTTGAACCTTGGAGGACTCCTTTTAGCTAGGGTTTTTGCGTGCCGCCTACCTTAGCATCTTCCCCTCTCTTGCAGGCACGTGCGGCGGTGTCTGATGCCGTGCACGAGGTACCTTTCCCCATCCGTGATAGGGAGCAGTACTGTGCGCTGTCATTCCTTCTGGTCGCTCTATTTTGGGAAGCATGGCAAAGCTTCGATCGGTAGGCGGCTGGCCCACCAAGATCCGAATCTGCTTGTTGACTTCTTTTTTGGAGGGGTGCAGATGGTTGGTAAGGAGCGCAGCATCTCGATCGGAGGAACTCTTTCCTTCTTGGCGTAAGTGGTAGTTGGGACCATTATTGTGGCCTAGCAGACAATCTTTCGGTTGCAGGGCTCTTCGTCCGAGATGGAGACGATCTAGAGAGGCAGAGCTCAACTTCGGCCATGGCATCTCAACCCGAAGGGAGCGCAACCGGACGAAGGAGAGGTGGAGCTCAACTTCGACCATGGTGTCTCGACCTGAAAGGAGCTTGGCCGGGCAAAGGAGAGGCGGAGCTTGACCTCGGCCATGGTGTCTCGACCCGAATGGAGCGCGGTCGGCGAAGGAGAGGCGGAGCTCGACTTTGACCATGGTGTCTCGACCCGAAGGGAGCGCAGTCGGGCAAAGGAGAGGTGGAGCTCGACTTCGACCATGGCAACTCGACTCGAAGGGAGCGCGGCCGGGCGAAGGAGAGGCGGAACTTGACTTCGACCATGGCATCTTGACCCAAAGGGAGTGCGGCCAGGCGAAGGAGAAATGGAGCTCGACTTCGGCCATGGTGTCTCGACCCGAAGGGAGCATGGCCGGGCGAAGGAGAGGTGGAGCTCGACTTCGGCCATGGTGTCTCGACTCGAAGGGAGCATGGCTGGGCAAAGTGGTGTTGAATGCCAAGCTCGGTGCATAACTTTTCGAACTTCCGGTTGTCAAACTGCCGCCCGTTGCCGGTGATGATGCTATGGGGGAGCCCTAAACGATAGATGATCGACTTCCAGAAGAACTGGTGGACCTTGGCTTCCGTGATCCGTGCTAGTGGCTCTGCCTCCACCCATTTGGTGAAGTAGTCGATAGCCACTATTAGAAACTTTCTTTGCCCTGATGCACAGGGAAATGGACCTAGGATGTCCATTCTCTATTGGGCAAATGGCCACGAGGTAGAGAGCTGGGAGAGCGGCGCTGCTGGTAGACGCTGTACGTGAGAGTGGCACTGGCACTAGTCACACCTCCTCACAAAGTCAGCGGCATCCTCCCTCATGGTCTCCCAGTAGTACCTTGGTGAAGGGCCTTGTATGCAAGTGTCCTCCCTCCGACATGATTCAGAGACCTTCATGTATCTCTCGGAGCATGAAGGTTGCCTTTGTGGGTCTTAGACATTTCAGGAGCGGATAGGAGTAGGATCGGCGATAGAGTTGCCCTTCCATCAGGATAAACTGCAAGGCCTTCCTCTTAACGAGGCCTACCTTTATGTGATCTTTTGGCAGGGTGCCATTGGTGATGTATCTGATGTACCTGTTCATCCAGCTTGGCTCCGGGGTGACTTGCTGCTCCTCTACAGGAGCTTCATAGCTTTGATTTTTGAGGTACTCAATGTGGACGCATCCCGGTGATGAGTCCGGCAGGGTCGCAAGCCTTGACAGCGTATCGCCATGAGCATTCTCCCCGTGGGGGATGTGGGTGATGCTGAAGCACCGGAAACTCGTCATGCTTGAGCGAACCTGCTACAAGTACTTCACCATCTGGGGATCTCTGGCTTCATACTCTTCGAAGACTTGTCCGGCAACCAGTTGGGAGTTGGTGAAGACCTTCAGGCTTTGCACATCCAGCTCGTGGGAGAACCTTAGGCCCGCGAGAAGTGCCTCGTATTCTATCGGTTGTTCATGGCGGCGAACTTGAAGCTGAGTGTGCATTCAGCCACACCTTGTCGCTGTTGGCGAGGATGAGTCCTGCTCCACTTTCGCCCGAATTGGATGCGTCGTCAACATGGAGGATCCAAGACTCCTCCTCGGCTCTAGGCTCTACATGGTGCTCCAGTGCGGTCTGCTCTGGCTCCTCGACGAGTCCCGTGCACTCGACCAGGAAGTCGACCAACACCTGGGTCTTCTGAGATGACTTTGGCCGGTACGCGATGTCAAACTCATTGAGCTTCAGCGCCCACTTAGCCAAACATCCAAATGTGTCAGGATGATTGAGCACAGCCCTCAAGGCTGATCCGTTAGGACCACGATAAGATATTCTTGGAAGTACAGTCTAAGATGCTGGGCAGATATAATAAGATAAAAAGTTAGTTTTTCTGATCGGGTGTACCTGATCTCGGCATCCCAGAGGATCTTGCTAGCATAGTACACTGGCTTCTGGGATCTGTCCTGATCCGTGCGGACGAGGACCAAACTGACGGCACCCGGGGTTACCGCTAGGTATAGCAGGAGCTCCTCTCCTACTTCCGGTATAGAGAGCAGCGGTGGCAATGTTAGGAAGCTCTTAAGCTCCTCAAAAACTGCCTTGCATTCCTTTGTCTAGGTGAGGTCATGCATCTTGTGCAGCACCTTGAAGAAAGGAAGACAGTGGTCTGCTGACCTTGAGATGAACTGGCACAGTGCTGCGATCTGACCCGTCAAGCGCTGGACTTGCTTCTTTAAGGTCGGATGCTCCATGTCGACGATCGCCTGGACCTTCTCTGGGTTCGCCTCAATTCCTCTTTGGGTCACCATGAAGTCAAGGAACTTCCCTGCTACCACTCCGAAAGTTCACTTCATCGGGTTCAACTTCATCTTGTGCTCCCAAAGATTGTGGAAAGCTTCCACGAGGTCGGTGACATGGTCCGACCTCGGCTTGCTCATCACGAGCATGTCATCCATATAGACTTGTATGTTTCTGCCAATTTAGTCCTTGAAGACCTGATTGACTAGTCGCTGGTATGTGGCACCAGCATTCTTCAAGCCAAAAGGCATTATTCGGTAGTAGTACATCCCTCGATCGGTGATGAAGGCAGTGTGCTCTTCGTCCTTTGGATGCATCCATATCTGATTGTACCCAGAGAATTCATCCATAAAAGATAGCAAGCAGTGCCCCAAGGTGGCATCCACTAATTGGTCGATCTTCGATAGAGAAAAGCTGTCCTTCGGACAAGCTCAATTGAGATCGGTGTAGTCCTTGCAGATCCTCCATTTGCCATTGCTCTTTTTCACCATAACAACATTCACAAGCCAGCTTGGATACTGTACTTCACGAATGAAGCCAGCTGCGAGGAGTTTATTTGCCTTCTCGTTGATCGCTTGTTGCCTATCCAGGGTGAGGCTTTGCTTCTTCTATCAAACAGGCCGATACTTCGGGTCGATGCTCAGCTTGTGCATGATTATGTCAGGGGGGATCCCTGGCATATCAGCCACCATCTAGGGAAACACGTCGGTATTCACTAGAAGGAATTCCAGCAGGTGGGCTCACTCATCATCTTGCAGCTGCGGCCCAATCTGCATCATCTTCGTCGGGTCAGTTTTGAGAGGGTACGACAGCAGGCGCTCGACCGGACCACCTTTGGGATCTTGCACCCTTTGGTCGAGGTCATCCATGCTGGGGTTGTCCTCGAAGACCTTGGTCCCAGGAATGGTTTGGAGACAATGCCAGATCAGCTGAGGTGCCCACATCGAGCAGATTAAGCCTAGGTCAGCCAAGAATTACGTTGTTGGTGGAGGGAAGCCCAACAATGGTGAAGGTCATCATGATGGTTCTCTGCCAAGGTGGGGCCCTGGTAGTAACAGGAAGAATGATCTCCCCTTCGACTCCCACAGAGTCTCCTATGAATCTGACGAGAGGAGTGTGCACAAGTTTGAGCTGGGCAAAAGACAAGTTCATCTTGGAGAAGGCATTATAAAAAAGGACATTAGTCAAACTTCTACTATCGACCATAATCTGTTTTACAGGATGCTTCGCGATCGTCATCTCGATGACCACAACATCATTGTTTATATTTTCAATCCCAGATTTCCTTTCCCTTACAAAGGAGAGTACATTTTTAGAACTTTCTCCCCCCGGGCCTTCTTAGAAGCGTGCTCGACTCCCCAGCATATCATTCCCATAGGCTTCTTGGTGGGACGGTTGTCGACTGCTGGAATTGGAGGGAGAGCAACGAGCGCTTGAGGTTTTGTAGGGGCCTTGCCCCCCACGAACCTCCCAAGGTAGCCCCTTTTTATGAGGTCTTTAATCTCCCTCTTGAGGTGCCGGCATTTCTCGGTGTCGTGGCCATGGTCATGGTGGAACTGGCAATACTTCGTCCTATTGAGACCAGTAGATGGCTTCAATGAAGGTGGGCACTTCAAGTAGTGCTCACCCTCGATCTCCATAAGGATCTTCATCCTTGGGGCAAGGAGAGGTGTGAATTTTCCTTCCGGGATGGGGTCTCTCCTCGGCTTCGGCCTCTAGCAGAAGTTCGGTGCGACCGGTCCGGGCTTTTGCATCCCGGATGTCTCCCCGGAAGCTGGCTTCTTCAGAGGCTTCCCATCTAGCTCCCTCCTCATGCGATCTGCCTCCTCGGCATGGATGTACTTCTGGACTCTAAGGAGGAGCTCGGAGTACGTCTTAGGGGGCTTCTTGTCAAGAGAGTAGGTCAGGTGGGAAGTCCTGAGCCCTCTCTTCAGTGCCAGCATAGCAATTGGCTCATCAAGGTTGTATATTTCCAGGATGGTAACCTTGAAGCGGGCCACGTAGTCCTGTAGGAGCTCGTGGTCCTGTTGCATGATGGAAAAGAGGCTATCTGCCTCTCGTGGCACCTTCCAATAGGCATCAAAGTGGGCCACGAACTTTAGCTCCAGCTGAGTGAAACAACTGATTCTCTCGACTCTAAGCAAGTAAACCACACCCGAGCTGCCTTCCAGAGAGTGGCAAGAAAGGCGATGCAGAGGAGAGCGTTGGTTGCTCCCTGGACTCTCATGAGGGCCTTGTAGCTCTCAAGATGGTCCAGGGGTCGGTGATCCCTTCGTAAGGATCCACCTACAGTATGCGGAACCAATTCGGAATCGGTTCCTCTTGGACTTTCCGAGAGAAGGGGGGATGGGCGTCGTAGCCCGCTGGCTCATCGGTGGAGCCCTGTAGATTTATAAATTGGTGGGATAGCTCCGCCAGCTTGCATTCCTATTCCTCCAAGTGCTTCTCCACCATGCACTTGATGCCCTCATCGGTTGAACCCTCCATGAAGGCCGACTGGAGAGGAGAAGGTGACATGTGAGGGGTGTCACAATGGGGAATCTTGCCTCTTTGACCTTAGTGAGGCTTTGTTGCATCTCGCCCCAAGGTCGGGGACCGGCTCTCACGATCGGCAGATCCGGTCCATTGTATCTTCGCTGGGGTCCTGTGGCTCCCCTGGTGGTCTGTTGTGGTATGCGGCAGCGAGGGCCTTCCTTGGAAGGACCACATGCTATCGCAGGGTGCGGTGGCTTGGGCCGTAGGTGTCCCTGGCTGCTGGTGGGTGGCTAAGGACCGGTGCTGGTGCTGTAGCTGACGCACTACTGTAGTGAGAATCTACATTTGCTGAGCGAGCCGACCAGTTGAGTGTCCACCGGAGGTGGTTGATATAAAGCGGGGAGCTCCCCTTCTGGACTGTGCGGGTCCCCCCGGAAAAAGGGATCTCTCGCACAGCTGGTGGAGACTTCTCTCGCTCATGTCGTCACCATCCTATTGGTGGGTTGCTTGCAAGGGGATTGGATTGGACCAAGATGTGTCCTGCCCCCCTACCTAGCATGCCAATCTATTACTGCCCGATCACCATGGCCTGTAGCTGTGGTCGAACTTGGACTATGCTCCTGTTTCTCAGGATCCTGCTCGAATGCCCAGACCTACAAAATAGAGTTAGAGACCCGGGCCGGTGATCCTGGTGGGGGCACTCTGATGATGAAGTCAGTGGTGATCCAGGAAAACAGATCCTCCCAATCGAGCCCTAAGGGTGGACTCCATGCTAGGAGGAGAACTTACGAAATGAGAGAGTGCAAGTGGGTCGAGGGTAGAGTGTGGGATTGACAAAAGAGGAGTGAGCTTGGAGTGACTCACCTTGCTTGAACCTTGGAGGACCCCTTTTAGCTAGGTTTGTTGCGCACCGCCTACCTCGGGATCTTTCCCTCTCTTGCAGGTGCGTGCGGTAGTGTCTGATGCCGTGCATGAGGTACCTTTCCCCATCCATGATAGAGAGCAGTACTGTGTGCATTGTCATTCCTTCTGGTCCTCCATTTTGGGAAGCATGGCAGAGCTTCGATCGACGGGCGGCCACCCCCTGGATTCGAATCTACTGGTTGACTTCTTTTTTGGAGGGATGCAGACAGTTGGTAGGGAGCGCAGCACCTCGATCGGGGGAACTCCTTCCTTCTTGGCATAAGTGGTAGCTGGGACCATTATTGTGGCATGGCAGATGATCCTTCGGTTGCAGGGCTCTTCGTTCGAGATGGAGCCGACCTGGAGTGGCGGAGCTTGACTTCGGCTATGGCATCTCGACCCGAAGGGAGTGTGGCTGGACGAAGGAGAGGCGGAGCTCGACTTCGGCCATGGCATCTCGACCCGAAGGAAGCACGGCCAGGCGAAGGAGAGGTGATGGGGACATCAATAATAAAAATATATACTTTGATTAACTAACTTTGTTTTTGCAATTATAGTTAATAAAATCTTGAACCATGAAATAAGTCCCAAATTTTCTTGAAGCATATTTATGAGTCAACACATGAAAGAAGACAATTTTTCATGAGTCGACTCAAGCTCAAAGCATGATGGAAAGCCACCTCTTCAAAGCCTAATTCAAGCCCTTCAAGCCCAATTCAAGCCAAGACTTGAAGTCAAAATTTTCACACGGGGGGACACCTCATCAAGAAACTTTGGGGGAGAAGAAATTATACTACATCAAGACTTTTAAGGAGAACATAAAGACACCTTCCAACAAGTGACATTTGGGAGCCACCTCTAATGACACCTAGGCCTCCACATCAGCATTTGACAACCACATGAAGACCTTCTAGAATGCCACATGTCAAGTGATTGTAACTTTTTACTAATAATTTGTTTTTAGTTAAAACCACTTACTTAAAAATTATTGGAGCCAACTAAGCCATCCTTATCCCCTCCTCTCCACCCTTAGACAAAATTCCTAGCATTGGAGCCTATAAATAGGGCCCCTAGGCTCTCATTGTATTCATTCTATGCTATGATTTGAATTAATGAAAGGATAGTTTCCTTGTGTTCTAGTTTTCTTGAGTTCTTGTTTGGAGTAAAAGTTTTCTAGCTAGTTTGAGTATGTAGATCCTTATCCAAGAAGAGAATGAGAGTTTTCTAAGTTTGAGTTTGAGAGTAAAGAGTACTTTTGCAAGGTGAAAAGGATGGGACACCCATTGATTGATCTATGATCAAGCTCCAAGTCCCAAGTCACCGGCCACTTTCTTCTTCTTCCTTTTTTCTTTGTTTCCATCCAACTCTAATTCTTCTTCCATGTCTAATCCCAAATTTCTTTGCAGGTTCTCTCAGGTTCCTAGGTCAAGGATGAATGTCTCCAAGCCATGGATCAAGGCCAAGGTGAGTCTCAAAGTAGACAGTGCCAATATTGACTTCTAGACCTCAATCCTTGAGTGATGAGAGCTTCTTCTTCCATCAAATAATTAGCCATCATTATTGGTAGGAAAACTCTTCCTAAGCTTCATTAGATCTGATCATTTGAAGGTTAACTTGCTCTAGTAGTAATGATTTCCTTACCTTGAAGATCCCAATCCTTATTTTGAACTAGATCTACATTGCAGGACTTAAAAATTAGATCAACTGGTCTCCTTATGAAAATTCTTTTCTTGGATTAATTTAGTCTATTTATTTGATAATTAATTGCTCAAGTTTGCTTGCTAGTTAGCTTGCTAAAACTCTCCATTCATCATTTTATTTTCGTCCCTCATCAATTTTTTGGTATCAAAGCTTATGGTTTACTAGATCAAGTGTTTGATTGCTGAAATTTCTGTTCTAGTATTTTTCAAATTTTTATGAATTTTAGTATTTCTTACATTGATCAAAAAAATCCAAAAAATATTTTTCCAGTATCTTATTGTCTCAGGATTCTAAATATAAAACTCAAAAAAAATTATGTGTTTTTTTTTTCTTTATTTAAAAATACAAGTTCTTAGATTAATTTTGAAGTTCTATCAAGAATTCTGTTTCTGCCTTCCATTTCATTTAATTTTAAAAAAAATACAAAAAATATTTTTAAATTTCTAATTTTAGATCTGAGATCCAAACTTTGAGTTTTGTTATTTTCCACTGGAATTTTGAATTTTAGAAGGATTTAGAATTTAGAATTTGAAATTTGAATTCAGGTTATTAAGAGTTAGCTAAACTGTTGGAACCTTTTAGCAACTATTTTCAAACTACCTTCTCAACCAAAATTCGAGTTAATCTGAAGTCAAAACTTTAAAATACAAGAATTCTAATATGAGAGCTAACCAAATCAGTTTTATTTTGAATTTTTGGATTTTTTTAAAAAAAATAAATTTTAAATTTTTGAAACTAGCTAGTTGAAGGTTGTTCCCTGCTGAAATTTTCTTTTACAATAAGCTTTCAAAATGAATTTCTTAACCACATTTTAGGAATTAAATTTCAAAATTTAGAATCTAGGGTCTTCACTAAAATATTTAACAATTCAAATTTTATTTTTATTTTTTTAGAATTTTAGAATTTTAATTTTGAGTTTTTAAAACTAGTTGACTAGAAGTTGTTAGGCCTGAAACTATTTTGCAACAACTCTAACTTCTAGAATGAATTTTTATTCCTAATTCGAGATTTAAATTTTAAAATTTGATTTCTAAATTCTAGACTTCAAAATCTAAATTTTTCAATTTAATTTTTTTTTGAATTTTAATTTTTTTAAAATTCGGGTTTGAATCACATGTTTGTGCTAATACTAGATGTTGTGTTATCTAGTTGGTGAATTGTTTGTGCATCCATTCCTAAATATGATTAAGGGCATTCAATTATAACATAAGGGAAGGAGGTCATTATCTTTCCTTGGACCAAAAAAATCACCCACATTTTCATTGACATAAACCATAATTGAAATTAAGTATGAACCTAAAACTAGGGACACCCACAAGTCGGGTTCAAGCGCAAGATGAGACCAAATATTAGTTGAGTTTGTACTTACTTCTTGAAATTGGTGTCTAAAGCTAGAGGTCCAATGAAAAATGCTTTAAGTGTACTTGCAATTTTTAATTAGGACCTCATGAGAGTGAGGAGAGCCTCTTGCAACCCCACCTCTTACCTGGCCAGTGGACAAGGTAATTATAACTTTAACTAGTACTTAGTCAATTCCTGTATTTTGAACTTTTAGGTCTAGGAGTCCTAGAAGTTAGGTTTATACTGTTTGCCCATTTGATCTGAAGCCCTATACCAATAGTCCTACATGTATCTATGGATCCCAATCTTGAATTCTTTATGAGGACACTGACTAAAAAATTTGATACCTTAACTAAACAATTAGGATAAGTGAACAAAGAGTTAGGGTAAGTAAATAATCAAATCAGGAACCTCAAAAAAGATCGCTTGACCCGTACTAATCCTAAATCACCTCCCATTGGTCCAAGAGCCTATTATCATGATTTCGCCCATGAGTATAAACTTAGATACCCCTGCCAAGGATTTGTAGATCAGGAGGAGAGAGTTTTTGGGAGCAATCAACCATATGCACCCATTTTTAATGAAAACCCTGAGGTGTACGTCGATTGGGAGAAGAAAATGGATCAGTACTTTGAATTTGATGAAATGTCGGAAGTAAAGAAATGTCAATTTGTCAAGTTAAAGCAAGTCCAACATGCTAAGTCATATTGGGAACATGTTGAGCATAAAAGTTATTATAGTGGGGATAAAATAATTACTTGGAGAGATATGAAGAGTAAGTTATAGGAAAAGTACCTAGGCAAATCTTATAAGCAAAATCTTCCAACCTAATGGTACAAATTGAGACAAGATGATGAAACTGTATTTAAATGTTTTGCTAAATTCAATAAGTATAAGGGAGATGAAGAAGAGACTAAACTCATGAAAGAATTAGAGAAAAAATCTCCTGAACCTATTGAAGAATTTAAGGATGAAATAAAATCAAAGTCTTGTCCAAATGAAGGGCTAGAAAGAGAAAATCCTAAACTCGTTGAAGAACTTAAGGAAGAAGTTTATGAAGCTAGGTCTAACCTTATGGACGAATATGATCAAGAACAATTACTTGAAGATAAAATAATTGCTCAGCCTAAAGAAATCAACAACAAGGATGATCAAAATGAAATCCAAGGACAAAATCATGGAGATCAATCTGAGGATAACATAGAAGATCCGTAATTAATTGATGTTGAATGTTTAGATCTAGAGATTGATGAAGGATCACATATTGGGGTATTGA
Source organism: Areca catechu (assembly GCA_021397845.1). NCBI lineage: Eukaryota > Viridiplantae > Streptophyta > Magnoliopsida > Arecales > Arecaceae > Areca > Areca catechu. The sequence goes on from CM038043.1 coordinate 141,566,824, forward strand.
CCGTCAAAGAACAAAACCCCATGGATCAGCCCCAAGAAGCTATAGAGCCTTTGAAAACCCTGCAAAATATTTTTCCTAACAGTTTTTCTATCTCCGATTCCCCATTTCTGAACATCCATCATCCCGATCCACCATTATGTTTTATTCACTCTTCTATCCCATCCGGTTAGGACATCTACTATACCATTGATCTGGTCCCAGTGATATTCAACAGTTACTTTGTTAAGACTTTTTGGCATACGTTGGAAGCCAAATTAAGATTTACTACCACCTACCTGAAGTTTTATCCCAGAGTCTTCAAAGCCATTTAAGGAATATTGGAAATTAGGAACCTTGTTTCCTAGCCCAACAATAAAGTTTAGTCTATAGATAATAAAGTCCATTTGAGCTTGTTTTGTTTTTGTTTGTCTTTTACCATTTAGTATCATTTATGCTTGTCTCTTGTCATTTGGTGTCCCATGCATAAGTATCCATGATTACGAGAGTCATATACATAGCGTGATTAGTAAAACAAATTTTGAGCAATGAAATTAACAAGTATATGGCTAAATTTTGTAAAAAAAGCTAAAGAATTTTAGGAAGGAGACTATGTCTTGATTAGGCTCAAAACAATTATATGCCTGTGGTGTAGGTTCTTTTCAAAATAGTAAAGAAAATTGGACCTAATTTGTGCTAGATATACTATCCGACTTTGGTATCAGTTCCACTTTCAACATTTCAGATCTAGTAAAGTATAAGGAACCAACAATAATACCTAGTTAGCTATTCAGGCATGATTCCACCTTTAAGAGTGAATCAACCCTTGAGTGTCCACCAGCCATATTACCAAAGCGGCAAGATAGGATTGAGCAAATCTTAGATGACAAGAGTGTCACTACTCAAAACAAAGACTATCAACGCTACTTGGCTCACTAGCAAGGATGACCTGATTCCAAAGATTCATGGATCACTCGAGAGGACTTACAAAGAATCGACCTTAACCTCTTAGAGTATCACCAAAGCCAGATGAATTCCTACTCGATGGAGTCGAGCCTTTTTTCCATCTCAGGAGAATTGATGGGGACATCAATAATAAGAATATATACTTTGATTAACTAACTTTGTTTTTGTAGTTATATAGTTAATAAAATCTTGAGCCATGAAACGAGTCCCAAATTTTCTTGAAGCATACTCATGAGTCAACACATGGAAGAAGATAATTTTTCATGAGTCGACTCAAGCTCAAAGCATGATGGAAAGCCACCTCTTCAAAGCCCAATTCAAGCCCTTCAAGCCTAATTCAAGCTAAGACTTGAAGCTAAAATTTTTATATGGGGGGACACCTCATCAAGAAACCTTGGGGGAGAAGAAATTACACTACATCAAGACTTTTATGGAGAACATAAAGACACCTTCCAACAAGTGACATGTGGGGCGCCACCTCTAATGACACCTAGGCCTCCACATCATCATTTGACAACTACATGAAGACCTTCTAGAATGCCACATGTCAAGTGGTTGTAACTTTTTACCAATAATTTATTTTTAGTTAAAACTACTTACCTAAAAATTGTTGGAGCCAACTAAGCCATCCTTATCCCCTCCTCTCCACCCTTGAACAAAATTCCTAGCATTAGAGCCTATAAATAGGGCCCCTAGGCTCTTATTGTATTCATTCTATGCTATGATTTAAATTAATAAAAGGATTGTTTCCTTGTGTTCTAGTTTTCTTGAGTTCTTATTTGGAGTAAAAGTTTTCTAGCTAGTTTGAGTGTGTAGATCCTTATCCAAGGAAAGAATGAGAGTTTTCTAAGTTTGAGTTTGAGAGTGAAAAGTGCTTTTGCAAGGAGTAAAGGATGGGACACCCATTGATGGATCTATGATCAAGCTCCAAGTCCCAAGTCGTCGGCCACTTTCTTCTTCTTCTTCTTTTCTTTATTTCCATCCCAACTCCAATTCTTCTTTCATGTATAATTCCAAATTTCTTTGCAGGTTCTCTCAGGTTCCTAGGTTAAGGATGAAGGTCTCCAAGCTATGGATCAAGGCCAAGGTGAGTCTCAAAGTAGAGAGTGCCAATTTGACTTCTAGACCTCAATCCTTGAGTGATGAGAGCTCATTTTTCCACCAAATAATTAGCTATCATTGTTGGTAGGAAAACTCTTCATAAGCTTCATTAGATCTAATCATTTGAAGGTTAACTTGTCCTAGTAGTGATGGTTTCCTTTTCATGAAGATTCTAATCCTTATTTTGAACTAGATCTACATTGTGGGACTTAAAAATTAGATCAACTAGTCTCCTTATAAAAATTCTTTTCTTGGATTAATTTAGCCCATTTATTTGATGACTAATTGCTCAAGTTTGCTTACTAGTTAGCTTGCTAAAACTCTCCATTCATCATTTTATTTTTGTTCCCCATCAAGAGGCAGAGCTGGACTTCGACCACGGTGTCTCGACCCGAAGGAAGCGCGGCCAAGCAAGGGAGAGATGGAGCTCGACTTCGGTAATGATGTCTCGATCCGAAGGGAGTGCGGTCGAGTGAAGGAGAGGCGGAGCTCAACTTCGACCACGGTGTCTCGACCCGAAGGGGGCATGGCTGGGCAAAGGAGAGGTGAAGCTCGACTTCGGCCATGGCATCTTGACCCGAAGGGAGTGCGGCTGGGCGAAGGAGAGGCGGAGCTCGACTTCGACCATGGTGTCTCGACCTGAAGGGAGCACGGCCGGGCGGAGGAGAAACAGAGCTCGACTTCGGCCACGGCATCTCGACCCGAAGGGAGGCGCCGAGCCAAGGAGAGGCGGAGCTCGACTTCGACCATGGCATCTCGACCCGAAGGGAGTGCGGCTGGGTGAAGGAGAGGCGGAGCTCGACTTCGATCGTGGCATCTCGGCTCGAAGGGAGCACGGCCAGGTGAAGGAGTCCGAAAAAGAAATCCGACCTGGCAGCTTCATCCGATGTGGCATCTTACAGGGTCTGACATGGGTTCCACGTCAGCAACCCCTCCACATCATGTCCTAATACCAATCATTTAACCTATATATGGTTATATTTTTTATAATTATATATGAATTATTAATTAATAAAAGTTATTTGGTAGTTCATCATGTTGCATCTTCTTGTCATAAACTTTTTTATGATGGAGTCATTAGAACTTCATTTGATACGATAAAGAAGGATTTATCGTGTGTTTTTTAAACTTGTTTGTGACTAAATGATACATTATTAAAGGATGACAATATTTTTTGAGTGCAGGTCAATGTGTACCATATGGATTGATTATTCTCTTAACCAAAAAATATGGAGACACTGGTTTAGTATTTAGGTGAAATGTAGGGATACATTTCATGGAACATAACATACCTATGTTGCCTCTACTACCAAGGGTTGCTTTCAAAAGATATGAATATAAGTGTCCCTCAGACCTAAGATCATCTTGGTGACTTACAAGTAACTTAGTATACTTTGGTGCCAGACTACCTAAATTTTTAATTCAATGATGGAAGGTTTCTAGGTGCAGTCAAGTATAAGTGAAATTGGTATGTGAATTAAGATGGGATTGACCCCTCTGAGATATTTAGGTGAATATCTCATTGTATTTTGATTTAACAAAATCTTGGCCAGGATAATCTTTGTGAGGAGTCACAGGATTTGTAAGGTTGAGATACTTTGTAGATGTACTGATTAAGGGTTGACAGTCTAACCTTGAAGTCATCCTAAGCACTGAGGATCCAAGAGATGAGCTATATGCCAAAGATTTTTAAATGTTGCTTTGTAACAATTCGACTTATCTGGACATTGGATACCATTGCTAGATGGTCACTTTGATTAGTACAAAATCTGTTCTTATGTTATTAGCTTAGTATTCGAACCTATAGGATCACATAAAATAGGAGTTCCTGTTTGAAATGTTGTTGATCAATGATTGTGAATTATTTTCAGGTTTAATTGTGAATACGATTGATGATTGACCTTGAGTCATCACTTCGATGAGTCGACTCATAGGTGAGTCAACTCATCAGTATTTTGTGAGTCAACTCATCAGTTGTTCGCTAAAAGTTGATATATTTTGGAAGGACTAATTGAAAACTGGATTGCTAATTTGCTTAATTTGATTGAGCAATGAGGTTTGTTTCAAGTTTAATTGAATTAGAATCAATTGGGTTGACCTAATTGGATTATAAGATAGCTTGATTTGCTAAGAAAGCTTGATTCCTAATTTGATTAAGTCCTAGACTCAATTCTTAATTGGATTAGGATTTAGTTCAAGAGATTGGGTTCCTAATTTGACTAGGATTACTCATCTTTTGGATCTAACCAAAAATGATTTGGTCTAGTCTAATAGAATTGGATCTCACTCATGCCCCTTTCCCTATGTACCATGCTAGTTTAAATCTGAATCTTGGATTTTGAATTGAAAATTTAATTCAAATTTAAAATTGAATTTAAATTCAATTAGTTGAATTTGAATTTGAATTCAAATTTGAGGTTGTTTTGATTTTGAATCAAAACTACTCAACCACTTCTCCCTTTTCTCTCCCTAACTCCCCAACTCCCTAAGCCCCTCTTGGATGCCTCCTTATATTAGGCTAAGAGTGGGTGTGTGGGAGGTGAGGCTAGCTAAAGAAGAAGGTCTTTTAACCAGCAATTAAGTGGGAGAGTGTAGGGATTTTCTAAAAGAGAACTCTTTCTTTTGGGCATGGATAATTTTTAGATCTTGTACTAAGGTTTGAGAAGTGAGAATAGAAAGGTGTTTCTAATTTTCTCTTTCATTCCCTCCACCTCATTCCTCCCAGGTTCTTCTTCATCTCTTAAAGCATCCTGGCGAGAAGGAGTTATCAGCCATTAAGGTCTCAGTAAGGAGCTAGTACTCTAAAGAGATCGATCAGCATGGGGCTTCATGTAAGTCACTCGTAGAGGCCATACATGTATGTGGTTAGTAGAGCTTTATACCATGATTATTCAGCTATAGCGATCATCAACCCACACAAAGGTAATGAGTTTTGAACTGATTGATATTGTAGATATAATCTATAGTGTTAGATTTATTGCATAGATATGATCTATGCTTGTATCTTTTATATTTCAATTTTATTTATATGCATCATTATCATATCATGATCCTTTGTGTAAGATATTTATAGATGTGATTTAATGCATGGTAGATAAATTAGATTAATCTATATTATTTTCACTACTTATTATTTCAAAAATATTTTGAAATGCATGCTTGAAATGGCCTACCATTCCCTTCAAATGGTATTAGAGCCCTAGGTTCATTTGACATGATTATATATGTATACAAAACTTGAAATTTGTTTAATCTTTCTTTTTACTTAGTACTTGAAATGGATGGAGTCACCATGGCTGTCCGGTTATAAGAGAGAAGTAAGGTTTAAAGACCTTCTCTTCCTATTTGATGGAGTCTCTTATAGTGTATAGGGGTGCCACTTATGATATGGCCCATGATGAAGAACCATGAAAAGAGCTTTGATTAAAATTATTTTAATCATAGTTAATAAGATTTGAAATTATGAATATGTTTAGATTAGATCCAAAATAAATTTATGATTTGTTATGTTAAAGTGTTTATCATAAAATCATATCTGGAATTGGATCTATTGCCATCAGCTTACAACTGTTGACACATGGCTTTAGTGAGTTAATACTTGACCTTGGTGAGTTGACACTTGCTCTTTCGAGTGTTGACTCAAGTATGTAGACTAAGAATAATAGGTCTTTGTTCGCTCTCTATAAGTTGATGTCATAGTAAAGTGTCGACTCATGGTGACTTGACTCATTGATGAGTCAACACTTGTCTAGGGTGAGTCAACTCATGCCTATGAATAGAAAATTGAAATTACAGATTTTTATAAATGGTTTTACAAGTTGAATTTGAAATTGTTTCAAAATTCAAATGATCTTAAACTTAATTAAAAATTAAATTTTGATGGTTAAAAGATATAGATTTGAGAATGAAAGATCTTAAACCATTTCATAAGCCTTGTGGTTATGGGTTAGCTTGAGTTGGGTCTTTTAATTGGGTTAGACCTAAGTTTAGAATCAAATAGACTAAATAGAAAAATTAAAATTTAACCAAAAGTTGAATTAGATTTTCTTCTCTATAGATCAATATCAATAGGTATCATTTGATTAAGTCCATATTCTTGATTTCTAGATAGACCTGATTGTAGCTCAGTGGTTAAGCCCAAGTCAGTAGGCTATCAAATCATAACTTGTGAACTAATTGGTGTCTAAGGCAAGTGATTGAAAGGGATTTTTGATTGGGATTGTTCTCTTTCCTAGCTAATCAAGTTGGTGTCTAAGGAAAAAAACAAGGACCCTCCCGTCGATCTCCACTTACCTGGTCAAAATGATCAATTAGATTTTGATTAGGTTACTTAGTGATTTAAGTTGATCCATGCCATTAAGGTGAATCAGCATGAATGATTTATGTGTCCATAGACTGGCTAGTCTCGAACCCTTTTCTAAGACTTGGTGAAGTTAGTGGAAGGATTTTTGACTTACTAGTTCATATCTTCTCTTTTTCATCTATCATAAAAGTTTAAATCTTCTAAATTATTAGATTCCTAAAATGATGAAATTATGAGGATAACTAAATTATAGCCTCCTATTAAGAGAATGGTAATAGTTCCAATAGTCTAGATAATCATTGGAGGTCCAAAGGCCTGGTGCTTATCTGGCTATTAGAATTATTATTTATATTATGATGATTCAGTTGTAATTTTCTTAATAGTGGTCAAGTGGGCTGACCAAAGTCAAGCTTGGTCATTTGTTGGTTAGAAGCACTGAATCCTATCATATTAATGGTTAGACCTAACTAAGACTTTCAGTGGAGGACCAAAGGCCTGCTAAAGAGGTGCTTGGAGAAAACTCTTACTAGAAATTGTTCAGAGAAATAATTGGTTAACAACCTACCTACAGATGCACATAGGTGGGCTGAGCAAACTCGGGCTCATGTATAGCCTATAGGATTCTAGTATCCACTAAGGAATTTATGTAATTCCTTGTATTGAAGGTAGAAGCTACTAATTTGTATAAAATAGTTGGAGAACCTTTAGATTAAATTCCATGTTTTTAAGGTTTAATAATTCATCTAATATTTTATACAAATTGATCTAATATTTTTTCTTATCAGTTAATGGCTACCACCTTGTTACTTTGCTGATTGTTAAACAATGATAGGTTGATGAGACCCAATTTTGATAGTTGGTATCGAAAGCTCAAGGTTATTTTAGAGCATAAATGGATCTTGTATGTGATAATGAATCTAGCACATGAGAAGCTTAATCCTAATGCTCGTAGTGTGATTCACAACACTTATCAGAAGTGGCTTAGCGACTGCACCACTATGCATTACATAATAAGGGTGGCTATGAACGATAAGTTCTATCACAAGTTTGAGGATGCTTGGTCGGAGGAAATACTTCAAGTATTGAAGGAATTCTTTAGCACACCTAATGATGTTGAGCAACACAAGACCAGTTGAATCGTATTCAATGCTTAGATAAATGAGGAGGTGTTAGTCATTGATCATGTGTTGTACATGATCAACCTGATCGAATGCCTGAGCAAACTCAAATTTTCCTTGCACGAGTAGCTTGGAAAAGATGTGATACTAAATTCCTTGTCCAATCCTACCTTGATTTTCTTAGTCATTACAGAATGATGAAGCCTACAGTAAACTACCATGGTTTGCTAGGATTGCTGCAGACTTATAAGAAGGATTACCAGATCCACAAGGAGTCAGTGAATATGGTAGGATCTTCCTCTAGGCATCATCCCTTTCAAAAAGGAAAGAAGAAGAAAAATAAGAAGAAACAACATGCTAGGATGTCTTAGCTCGGTCAGACCAAGAAGTCCAAGGTTGACAAGAGTAAGGCAGAGTGCTTCTACTACAAGAAGTAGGGTCATTGGAAGAAGAACTGTCCTCTTTATATTTCCTCTCTTGATCCAAATAGGCCAAATAAAAGAAAGTAGCAAGGGATTCTGAACAAGGTATTTATATGATAATATCTTATAATTTCTTTATCTATGATACTACCACCTGGGTATTGGATACTGGAAGTTTGACTAATATTTGTAATTTATTATAGGGACTTTAGGTTAGTAGGAGATTTGAAGACAGCGAGAGATTCTTGAACGTAGGAGATAGAAGTCAAGTTCAAGTCCTTGCTTTAGGAGTCATCAAGTTTGTTTTCAATTCGTGTAATATTATTTTAAGTGAATGTTACTATTATATAAAGTTTTTGTTGAATGTCATATCTGTAGGCCTTTTGGCCATGAAGGTTATGATATGTGGATAAATGAGAAATGACATCTATATACTATCACAGCCTATTAATATAATGTACACTTCTAACAAACACTCCAAATTAGATTATGTCAATGATGCCTATCTTTGGCATTGTAGGCTAGGTCATATTAATAAAAATAGGATAAAAAGGTTGATAAAAGAGGATATCATCGATGTTAATGATTGTGAATCATTGCCAACCTATAAACTTGTTTTCTTAGAAAGATGAGCAAGTCATCTTTTACTAGAAAAGGTGAAAGAGCCAATGAAGTTTTAAGTTTGATACATACAGATGTGTGCGAACAAATGAATGCTAGTACTAGAGGAGGGTATTACTATTTCATTATATTTATAAATGACCTATCCAAGTTTGGTTTGTCTATCTTATGAGGCATAAGTTTGAATCATTTAAAATATTCAAATGATAATAAGGTAAAAAAATAAACTAGAAAATATATTAAAACTCTTTGATCAGATCAAGAAGAAAAATACCTTACTAGTGAGTTTTTGACTTATCTAGAAGAGAATGGGATTCTTTCATAATGGATATCTCCTAGGATACCTCAACTTAATGGAGTGTCTAAAAGGAGGAATCAAACATGTTAGACATGGTTCGATCAATGATGGGCTTTGCAAGTCTATCGATCTCCTTTTAGGGATATGCTCTCGAGTTGGCTTGTTAGTTACTTAATAGGGTTTCAGGCAAGTCTATTAATAAAATACCATACAAGATATGGATAGGGAAAAAGCCGGTACTCTCACACAAGGATTTGGGGGTGCCTGGATTATATCAAATGTTTGAAGATAGATAAGTATGAACATAGGTCTGATAAATGCTTGTTTATTAAGTATCTGAAAGAATCTAAGGATTATTACTTTTACATTATTGAGGAATAAAAGTTGTTTGTCAGTTTTAGGGCTACCATTTTGAAAAAGGAATTTCTTTGTGAAGGAACTAAAGCTACTAAAGTTGAACTTGATGAAGCTCAATAGGCAGAAGAACCGACACAATATAAATAAAATTATAGAATTGGCTTTGACTAGATCAAACCCAAAGTCCATAGTAGAGGTATTGTTAAGAAGATCTAGTAGGGTACCGCATCAATTGACTAACACTATAGTTTCTTAGTTTGGGATGGTGATCCTATTGAACTTGATAAAAATAATAAGAATCTGATCACCTATATAGATGCCATGTAGGGATCTGACTCTAATAAGTGGCTTGGAGCCATAAAATCTTAAATGGAGTCCATGGAGATCAATGGTATATGAACACTTGTTGATCCACCTGAAGCAATAAAACTTATTGGGTATAAATAGATTTTCAAAAGAAAAAGGCGCATGGATAGAAAGGTTCATACCTATAAAGCTCTTTTGGTTGCTAAGGGATATCATCGACATTATTGTATTGGTTATGATGAGATATTTTTCTTGTGGTAATGCTCAAGTGCATTTGGATTATGCTTATTTTAGCAGCATACTTTGACTATGAAATATGACAAATGGATGTCAAGATAGCTTTCCTAAATGGGAAGCTGGATGAAGAGGTGTATATGATATAACTTGAAGGATTTAGATCCATAGATGAGTCAAAGGTATGCAAGCTTCATAAATCTATTTATGGATTGAAGCAGGCATCTTGGAGTTGGAACATACATTTTGATATGATGACTTGAATGTATGGATTCATTAAAAATGGAGAAAAACCCTACATATATAAGTGGCATAATGGTTCCATAATTATAGTCCTTGTATTGTATGTAGATGACATTTTCTTAATCGGGAATGACATCTCTGTATTACAAGGAATAAAAATTTGGTTGTTATCTTAGTCTTCATGAAGGATTTAGAAGAAATATTCTACATCCTCAGGATGAAGATCTATAGAGATAGATCTAAGAGGTTGCTTGGATTGTCTCAATCCATGTATATCGATACTATGTTGAGATGGTTCAGCATGGAGAATTCTAAAAAGGTTATCTTTTGATAGGTTATGAAATTTATCTCTAAGAAGTATTGTGTGACACTCCTAAAGAGAGGGAGCGTATGAGTAGAATTTTATATGCCTTGGTAGTGGGATCTATTATATATACTATGATATGTATGAAATCGGATGTGGCTTATTTATTAGGGATAGTGAGTGGATACTAGTCTGACCCAAATAAGAATCATTGGACGGTTGTGAAGATAATTTTTAAGTATTTAAGAAATACTAAAGATCAATGGTTCATTTATGGAGAACCTAACTTAAAACTTATGGGATATACAAATTTTAGGTTTCAATCAGATCAAAATGATAGCAAGAGTATGTCAGGATATATCTTTATCTTGAATGATGGAGCGATCTTCTAGAAAAGTCTCAAGTAGAATATTGTGACCGACTCTATTTGTGAGATGGAGAATATTGTGGTATCTGATATTGCAAAGGAAGCTGTGTGGTTATGAAAGTTCATAAGTGAGCTTGGAATATCACCTTCCCTTGGTGGTCTAGTTTTTCAATATTATGATAGCACCAAAGATATAGCTCGGTGAAAGAATTGAGTCCCATCAATGAACCAAGCATATTCTGCATCGCTATCACCTTGTATAAGAAATTGTGGGACGAGATAATGTTGAGCTTTAATAGATTGAAAAAAAAGAGAACCTGGCCAATTTATTTACTAATGCTCTCGGAATCAAAGAGTTCGATGATCACAAGTGAAAGATGGGTATTAGATACTATTCCAATTAGATTTAGTCTAAGTGGAAGTTGTTAGAAAATGTGTCCTAATACCAATCGTCTAACTTATAGATAGTTATTCTTTTTATAATTATATATAAACTATTGATTAATAAAAGTTATTTGATAGTTCATCATATTGGATCTTCTTGTAATGAACTCCTTTGTGATGGAGTCCTTAGAACTATATTTGATATGATAAAGGAGGATTTATCATATGGTTTTTAAACTTGTTTGCAATCAAATGATATATTATTAAAGGATGACAACATTTATTAAGCATAGGTCATTATATGCCATATAGGTTGGTTGTCCTCTTAACCAAGAAGTGTGGAGATACTGGTATGGCATGTAGGTGAAACATAGAGATATATTTCACTGAGCATGTTCCACTTGCATAGTACTTTATTACCAAGGATTGTTTGCAAAGGATATGGATATAAGTATCCCTCAGACTTGAAATTATCATGGTGACTTGCAAGCAACTTACTATATTTTGGTATCGAACTACCTAAATTTTTAATTTAGTAATAGAATATTTCTGGGTGCATTCAAGTACTTATGAAGTCGGTATGTGAGTTAAGATGGGATTGACTCCTCTAAGGTATTAGAGTAAATATCTCATTATACTTCAATTTAGCAAAACCTTGGCCAAGATAATCCTTGTGAGGAGTCATAAGATTTGTAAGGTTAAGACACTATATGGATGTATTGATTAAGGGTTTAATTCTGAAATCATCCTGAGCATTGAGGGTAAAAGGGATAAATTATATAGTAATCATTTGCCAAAGGTTCTTAAATGTTGCTCTGCAATCATTCTACATATCCTAACATCAAGTACTATTGCTAGATGGTCACTTCGATTAGTACAGGAATTGTTCTTGTGCTACTGACTTAGTATTCGAACTTATAAGATTATACACAATAGGAGTTCCTACTCGATATGTTAGCTGATTAATGATTATGAATCATTTTAGGATTTAATTATCAATATGATTGATGATTGACCTTGAGTTGATACTTTGATGAGTCGACTCACCTATGAGTTGACTTATCAGTATTTTTAATGAGTCAATTCATTAATTTTTCACTAAATGTTGGTGTTACAGTAGTAAAAAAGATCCATTCGGCCCTGACACGCATCCTCCTTGTAGGCTGGCACGGCCACGTACTTCTCCACCTTGGTCAGGCACCTCTCCACCTCAGCCCCACTTCGGCCATGTGGCAGTTCAGCCCAGCTCGGCTCTGCCTCACTTCGGCCATGTGGCGGTTCAGCCCAGCTCGGCTCGGCCCCACTTCGGCCACGCGGCAGTTCAGCCCAGCTCGGCTCGGCCCCACTTCGGCCATGTGGCGGTTCAGCCCAGCTCGGCTCGGCCCCACTTCGGCCACGTGGCGGTTCAGCCCAGCTCGGCTCGGCCCCACCTTGGCGGGGAACCTCAGTACCTCGGCCTCACTTCGGCCGTCGAGTCCAGCTCGGCTCGACCACGGCATGCCCTCGATCGAATCCAGTCCCGCACCGCCCGAGCTCCAGCTCCGACACTACACCATCCAGGAGCCTCCGTGCCCAGCACGGCACGGTCAGGAGCCTTCGAGCCCGGCACGGCCCTCGTCCGGTCCGGTCCAGCCCGACGACATCCTGGCAGCGTTCCGCGTGGCTCCACCCGACCTCGCTCACGGTGCGAAGGCCGGCCCCCAGCTCGACTCCGTACGCCTCGGCCTCTCCTTGGCACCGGCACTGCACCATCCAAGAACCTCCGTGCCCAGCGCAGCACGGTCCGGGAACCTCCGAGCCCAGCACGGCACACATCCGGCTCCGCATGACCCAATCACCCGTGCATCCCCTCCGGCTCCAAGACAGGGCTCCCAGGTTCGGCCATGCTCGCGGGGATGAAGCACGGTTCATTTGCGGTCACCTATGCGGCTCCGGCTTCGCGCCTCGGATCCGCCCACTCCAGCTCCGGCCTGGCGAGACCCTGCCCTAGCTCAGTGCCCCAGGGCGGCAGGGCCCTACTCCGGACGAGGTCACCGTGCCAGCGCACGGCTCCGCCCTGATCTGACCAGTCCGGCCACTACCCGCACGATGTATTGGCTCCCTCGCCTGCGCGCTCCGGTAGCAGGGGAGGAGCCCGCCCGTCCGACCTCGCCGCCGCGCCCCAGCTCCGCTAGCGTCCGGTTCGTCGCCTTTGAGCCCGGCGCAGCACGCCCAGGGCCGCGCGACTCCGGCTTGCTCCGGCTCTACGCGGTCCAGCCCAGATCCGCCCGCGCTAGGGCACGACCCTGCTCTTCTCCGGCTTCGCCCACCTCGGCAGGCCCCGCATGCTTCCGTCCGGCGCCCAGCTCGCCCGTGAGAGGCCTCCGCCTCATGCCAGTTCGGCTCCGCCCTGATCTGACCAGTCCGGCCATTGCCCGCACGATGGACTGGCTCTCTCACCTGCGCGCTCCGGCAGCAGGGGAGGAGCCCACCCGTCCGACCTCGCCGCCGCGCCCCAGCTCCGCCAGCGTCCGGTTCGTCGCCTCTGAGCCCGGTGCAGCATGCCGAGGGCAGCGCGACTCCGGCTTTCTCCGGCTCTACGCGGTCCGGCCCGGATCCGCCCGCGCTAGGGCACGACCCTGCTCTTCTTCAGCTTCGCCCACCTCGGTAGGCCCCACGTGCTTCCGTCCGACGCCCAGCTCGCCCGTGAGAGGCCTCCGCCTCACCCCAGTTTGGCTCCGCCCGGTTTGGGGAGTAGTTCGGCACGACCGCAGGCAAGGCAGCGCTCTGCGTGTCTCCGGCTCGGCCCGACCGGCATCCTGGCAGCGTTCCGCGCGGCTCCGCCCGACCTCACCCATGGTGTAGCTCGCCTCGGCCCTACTCAGCCCGGCTTTGCCAAGTCCGGCGCTCCCACGTCCCAGGTCCGAGCATTCCTCCCACAGCAGCTTCGGCATGCATAACGCCCAGCTCGGTATGCCCACGTGCCCGCGTGCCCAGTTCGGCATGCCCCTGTGGTGCCAGGTTCGGCGCGCCCGCATGGCGCCCAGTTCCATCCACACTTGCTCCGCGCCCCAGCACGCCCGTGGTCCAGCTCCGCCCTCCCGCGGTCTTGTCTTGACCAGGAGCAGCGTATGGGTCCGCAATGTGTGGGTTCACATCTACCTGCATGGAACCTTGCACTTCACCTCGATTAGCATGCATGGGCCTTCGCGTGGTCCCGCATGGCGATCTAAAGTAGCATCCCAGCAAGCTCGACACTTCGGCATTTCATCCCAGCTCGGTCGCTGGGTGCATCGCATAGTTCGGCCTCATTCATATGGACCCGACATGCTTCCCGAGGGGCCCATCCATACTGGCCCGGTGCTCTTTTCATGGATCCCCCCTCCACGTGGGTCCTATGACACGCCGCCTGCAAAGAAAGGTTTGCATTTAAGTTTCCTAAGCTATCGTTTACACTAACTAGTGAATAGTGCCACATCCGAGATGCTGTGCTCCTCCACCAACCTCCTGAACCATCAAGAAGGGGGAAGTTGACCAACCTACCTAAGCCTCCCAGGCCTGCAGAAGCTTCGCAGGCCTATACCAAGAAGAACGTGCCCCTCTGAACACCAAGAGCCGCTCGTCTACATAAGAGCAGCGGGAAGAGGTAAGAGGGGTAAGAGACAACACACTCTCTTCATTCTTACATTATCTATCACCCTCTAGCAGCAGAGAGTCCCCCAAGCTCTCCGTCTCAGAGGTCCCTTATTTCATTCGATCGTCCCGCTGACTTGATCGTCGGAGTGCCTTTGCCGGAATCCCCGGCGCAGGTCTTCCCTGTTTTGTAGGTATCGCCCAATGGAGGGACAATAAGGAGGAAGATTACTCCTCACCGGAGAGGCCCACAAGAGGGCCACTACAGTACCAAGCCCCTTTTATCCCAACTACAACTATGTTCCCCTTGATCGTCTCCGACCAACGAGCCCGGTGACACTGGCACGGAGCCCACTCACCTAGGGCACGTAAGAGCTATCGGCCACGGCGATCTAGGTGGCAACAATTGGTAAATTTTGGAATGATTAATTGGCAATTAGATTGCTAATTAGCTTAACTTGATTGAGCAATGAGGTTTGGTTCAAGTCTAATTGAATTGGATTTAGTTAGATAGATCTGATTGGGTTATAAGATAGCCTGATCACTAAGAAGGTTTGATTCTTGATTTGATTAAGTCTTGGACTTAATTCCTAATTAGATTAGGATTTAGAGAAGAAGATTGGGTTCTTAATTTGATTAGGTTCACTCATCTTTTTGGGTCTGACCAAATATGATTTGGTTGAGTCCAATTGGATTGGATCTCAACCATGCCCCTTGCCCTATGCACCATGCTAGTTTGAATTTGAATTTTGGATTTTGAATTCAAAATTTAATTTAGATTTGTATTTGAATTTAAATTTAATTAGTTGAGTTTGAATTTGAATTTAAATTTGAGGTAGTTTTTATTTTGAATCAAAACTATTCAACCACCTCCCGCTTATCTCTCCCTCACTCCCAACCTTCCTAACCCCCTCTTGGATGCCTCCTTATATTGGGCTAAGAGTGGGCATGTGGAGGGTGAGGCTAGCTAAAGAAGTTCTTCTAACTAGAAATTGAGTGGAAAAGTGTGGGGATTTTCTAAAAGAGAACTCTTTCTCTTAGGTGTGGGCAATTTTTAGATCATGTACTAAGGTTTGGGAAGTGAGAATAGAAAGGTATTTCTAGTTTTCTCTCCCATTCCCTCCACCTCATTTTTCCCAGGTTCTTCTTCATTGCTTGGAGTGTCCTAGAAAATAGGAGTTATCAGTCATTAAGATCTCACTAAAGAGCTAGCACTTCGAGGAGATCAATTAGCACGGGGTTTCGTGTGGATCACCCATAGAGGCCAAATGCATGTGTGGCTAGTAGAGCTTTATACCATGATTATTCAGCTATGGTGATCATTGATCTATGCAAAGGTAATGAGCTCCAAACTTAATGATACTATAGATATGATCTATGGTGTCAAATTCACTATATAGATATGATCTATGCTGCATAGATATGATATATGCTTGTATCTTTTATATTTTAGTTTTATTTATATACATCATTATCATATCATGATCCTTTGTATAGGCTATTTATAGATATATTCTAATGCATAGTAGATTAATTAAAATAATGTATATTGTTTCTACCACTTATTATTTCAAAAAAGTTTTAAAATGCATATATGAAATGTTCTGCCATTTCTTTCAAAGTCGACCTTCATAAAAGCCTAGGGAAGAAAGAAGACTGGCACGTAGAGTTTCAGCCGGCATGCTACTGAGCTGACTCGAATGAACCATGAGTCGACTCAATAGGGGGACCCAATTATATAAAAGTTGATTTTTTGAAGGTTGTTAAGCTAACTCAAATTGCAACTGAGCTAACTTGGATGGATTTGAGTCGACTCAATAGTAATCCGAGTCGACTCGATAGTGAAAAACAAAAAAGTAATTTCTGAAGAAAGAAAACTGAGACTACTCAACAGAGAGTTGAGCGAACCTAGATATAATCTGAGTTGACACAATAGTGATCTGAGTCAACTCAAAGAGTGGGTGAGTCTACTTATCAAGTTCTGACAAACAGTAATGGCTAGTTTTTTAGAAACACAAAAGTTTATACAGCATTTCAAATGGCTAGTTTTTACTTCAAAATAGTCATAAACTATCATTTAAAGATTTTAAAGGTATTAGTTATCCATCCAACTCATTGAAGAACTAAGAAAATCCAAGAGAGAGTAAGAACTTTCAAGAGAATCTTTTATAGATCAAACTTCCAAGAGAAAAGCTAAGTTCTTAAAGAGTGTACTATAAATCCTAACCACTAGCTTTTAAAGCAATCATTAGTAGCTTTTCAACAAGAAGACAACTCAAAGATTTTCTCAAGAGCTTCAACAACTTTTTTTTTGCTCTTTTAGAGAGCTTTTGATTTCAAAATTTTCTATACTTTGTTTTTTGTACCATAACTAATTTCAAGGGGACTAAAACTAGGGGATAGGCTCATCCAAGCCTTCTAATTGGATTACAAGCCTGGAGGTGGCTTGTTGTAAGGCTGTGGTTGGCAAGCCTAAGGAAAAACCAACCAAGTTTTGGTTTGTGAGCCTAAAAAATAAACTACCTATAATCTTTAAAGGGTTATAGTAGAATTCTCAAGGGATACCAGAGGAGTGAACATAGGTATTTGGGATACACCAAACTACTATAAAACTTTTTGTGTTTGCTATGTTTTGCTCTTTTTCTCTTCTTCTCTTCACAAGCTTAGTATTCATCTTTAATTTATACACATATTATGCCGCACATATACTTCATATGTTTTTCAAAAATAGTACATACTTGTTTAAATTTTTGAAAAATCTAATTTATCCCTTTTCTTGGGTTGTCTTATTGGGCAACACTTTATGATGTCCATCCTAGCTCTCGATGATAGGGTTTTGTCTCTACCGTTTGGGTGGATCACCTTTTATGAGGATGCATTTGAGACTGCTATATGATTTCCTTTTTATTCTTTCATCACAAATATCTTAGATTTTTATATAGTGACCCCAACTCAGTTTTTTCCTAATGGTTTTAGGGTCATCATAAGTTTTATGCTTATATGTGATTTGTGCGGGACAAAATCGAGGCTCTCTCTATTCAAGACTATTTTTATGCTAAAGTCACATTTTTATGTTAAGGATTGGTACTAATTTATCCATAGATAGTCTTGTAAGCTCATAGAGCATATCCCTTCTTCCATTCATGGGTGGAAGAATATATATTTTTTTCTTTCTTTTGATTAGCTATTAGATGTTAGATCTTCCTGGGACAGAGTTTGGATTGAACTGAATCTTAACAAAATCTCTTTGAAATAAGATTTGAAGTATTTCTATAAGTTGCTCAATGTTAAGGTCCTAGAGTTCAAGTATCTTCTATCCGACCAAGTCCTGGATGATGTAGGCATTAGTCTAGTTGTTCTCGATAGTATATCCAACCACTTTATATCTTTCTTCTTTTTTATGCAAAGTCATCAAATTTTGTTGATCTCTTGTTAGTGACTAGTCTTATTATGTTTGAAGAGATGGGAAAGATCAGCTATGAGAGACTTTAGTAGGCTACAAAGACAAAATGATGCAGAACAAATAAAGGGATGCGATGCGGAAGTAAATTAAGATTAACTAATTTCTTTTTTGTTGTTTTTATATGTTTGTAGAAGTTGGCTTCAAATCAAAGAAAAGTTAACCTAACATTGAAAGATACTAATATGATAATTGAAAGCATAATTTTCAAGGAAACTAAATTATCAGAGTAGTTCAGAAGCAACGGATCGCTGGGGGTTGAGAAACTCCCAGACCTAGGGTTTCGCTCCGAACTTTCAACAGAACAGAAATAAAGAGAAGAGATGGTTTATCTAACCAGACAATGATCTTCACAGATTTTGGTGGAAGAACTCTCCCGAGCAGATTGTTGGATCCTCGGATTCAGATATCTTCGTAATGGATCCTCCAATACTGGTCCTTTGGCGGGTTGGCTTCTCCTGAACTCAAGATCTGGAAGAGAAGAAAAACAATTGATGGAATCAGAGAGTCAAGGGAAAAATTTACCAGGTTGATGAACTTGAAGATTGAAATTGCTGAAAACTGGATTCTCCTGGAAGCTGATGTGATTTTCCTTGGAACTTGCTCTGGATCTGAAGTAGCCGGACTGGATCTGGATGAAGGTGGACGGCCTGGACTTGTAGAGAGAGAGAGGTCGTGGGAGATGGATGGAGCTAGGGTTTGATGGATTGAAAATAATGAAGGGCGGCTAGGGTTTTGGATTTTTAAGTGGCTAACCTAGGGTTTTGGATAAAGATGGAGATCTCTCACCTCCTCAAGGCTCCAATGGAACCCGGATTACCCCCTCACGGAACTCAACACTTAGAATAGTGCGGAAGAAGAGAAACCTAGGTTACTCAATACAAGAGAATAGCAAAATAATTTTTTCTTCATTGATTTCTTAAAGTTACAAAGAGGGTCTATTATATAGACCTAAAATTTTCTCCAAGCTTGTACAAATTTCATGTGGGACTAAACTCCTCCAACATCTAGATTAGGTAGAAAATCTCCTCTCTTGGCTGACCAAGAGTTCAAAAAAATTTGGGACGGCCATAAAGGAATTTTTTTGGAATTTTTATGGCGCCTCCTTTGGAGTTGGATTTGGATTTGGAGTCCTCTTCTTCTTATGGCATTTCTTCTTTTCTTCCACTCCAAGTTAAGCTCTTTGATTTTGATTTGAACTTCAATTGGATGTCCTTCTTTGATTTTTTCTCCAAGAGAAGTCTTTTTCCTTCTTTGCTTAGACAAAATTGGCAGGTATGGGCGCCTCCTTTAAATTAGCTTCCAATTTGATTTTTTTCTTCTTTGGATGTGGGGACCATGACACTGGGATGCCTCTGTGGCGCCTCCTGGACTCTGGCGTGTGCTCGGAGTGTGGCTGGGCGTGTGGCTTGGAGTGTGGCCTCCACTTGCTTGAACCTTGATTTGATTGGAAGACAAATGTGGCACCATTTTGGACCAAATTGAAACCACATCGGGACTTGCATCGAGTCAACATGACTCAACAAAATTTAAATGGTGACTCAAGAAATAAATAAACTGGTTGACCAGGTCAACCTTTATTACAAACCCTAATTTCTCGGGCAATGTCAATCAGAGATCCAAATGGAGCTCTGGAGTCTTCTTCTGAGTCTGGTGCCCGCACCAATTCTCCCAGGGTGGGAGGAACTCGACCCTGTCGAGTAAGGCTCAAGTTGGCTCTGGTATCTCTCCAAGTGGTCTGGGTCCAATTCTTGTAATTCTTCTCGGGAGATCCAAGAGTCATCAGAATCTGGCCTTCCTTGCCAGCGGACCAGGTACCTTTGGTATCCTCGATTACGAGTAGAGATAACCTGATCATCCAGGATCTTTTCAATCTGCTCTTTCCTCACAGGCCAGTTTGTTGGTGGACACACAGGGTCGGGATCACTCTCAATGATAGGGTTAGGCTCAAAAGGCTCACTAGGAATCACAGTTGGCTCCCTGTACTCTACTAAGTCTGTAATGTTGAAAGTAGAGCTAATGCCTAGTTCTGGAGGCAACTCGAGCACATAGGCATTGGATCCTACTCTCTTTACCACTCTAAATGGTCCAGCTCCCCTAGCATGTAACTTTCTAACGGTTCCAGGAGGAAACCGTTCAGGCCTTAACCTAATCATCACATAGTCTCCCTCAACAAAAGATTTGACTCGCCTTTGAGTATCAGCCAACTTCTTATAAGTTTCATTACTTAAATTTATTTTGGCATGAATTTCTTTATGCAAGTCTTTTACATGCTGTGCAAAATTCTTAGCAGATTCGGAGACTCGAGTGTGGACAGGTAAAGGGACTAGGTCAAGAGGTGTGTGAGGTTTGTACCCATGTACAATTTCAAATGGACTCTTACCCGTAGACCTATTGACCGAGTCATTGTACGCAAATTCTGCCCTTGGTAGGTATAAATTCCAATTTCTGGTGTTTTCACCAACAAGACATCTCAGCAGATTTCCTAGGCTACGGTTCACTACTTCAGTTTGGCCATCAGTTTGGGGATGATAGGCAGTTGAAAACTTAAGTTTTGTCCCTAACTAATGCCAAAGGGTCTTTCAAAAGTAACTGGTGAACCGGACATCCCTATCTGAAACGATTGTCTTAGGTAGGCCATGGAGTCTAACTATCTCATTGAAGAAAAGTGTGGCTACCTTAGACGCATCAAAGGTTTGGGAACAAGGCAAGAAGTGGGCCATTTTAGAGAATCGGTCGACTACGACACAGATAGAATCATGTCTCCTCTGGGTCTTAGGTAAACCTAACACAAAATCCATACTCACATCTTGCCAAGGACGATCTGGGACAGGGAGTGGGGTATAAAGGCCAGTGTTTTGTTTTCGCTGTTTGGCAACAGCGCAGGTTCGACATCTAGCTACAATATTAGCTACATCCCTTTTCAAGCTAGGCCAGAAAAAATGGTCTTCAATAGCTAGAATGGTCTTGTCTTTTCCAAAATGGCCGGCTAAACCTCCAGCATGGATTTCCCAAATCAAAAATTTCCTAAGAGAAGTTCTAGGGATGCAAAGCCTATTTTTGAAGAACAAAAAACCATCTACAAGGGTATAATCCTGGTGATTACTAGATGGTCCTTGAACTAGATCCTGATACACAGTTGTGAAATTCGGACAAGACTCATATTCCTCTTTGATTTGCTCAAACCCTATGACCTCAGTTCTAACAGAAGTTAATAACAGAGATCGGCGACTAAGGGCATCAGCTACCTTATTCTCAACTCCAGCCTTATGTTTCAGGACAAAAGTATAGGACTGGATATATTCTACCCACTTAGCATGCCTAGGGTTAAGCTTCTTTTGGGAGTTCAGAAATCTAAGAGCCTCATGGTCCGAAAATAGTACAAATTCCTGCGGTAGCAAATAATGTCTCCAGTAACGCAAAGCTTGCACCACCGCATAAAATTCCTTATCATAGGTAGAATACCTAAGCTTAGCATCATTAAGTTTTTCACTAAAGAATGCTATGGGATGATTCTCTTGGCTTAGGACTCCACCTATTCCTACACCTGAAGCATCACAGGCAACCTCAAATACTTTAGAAAAATCGGGTAATCTCAGAATGGGTGCCTGGGTCATTTTATCCTTAAGATCTAGGAAGGCTTTATGGGCTGACTTAGTCCAATGAAATTCTCCCTTCCTAATACAATCAGTGATAGGAGCAGCTAAAGTACTAAACCCCTTGATGAATTGCCTATAGAAGGTAGCCAAGCCGTGGAAACTTCTAACTTTATGCACATTGGTTGGCTCTGGCCAGTCTACTATGGACCTAATTTTCTCAGGATCGGCCGCCACGCCGTCAGGGGTTACTACAAAACCAAGAAAGATAACTCTACTAGTCATGAATTCACACTTCTTAAGATTACCGTAGAGTCTATCATTCCTCAAAACTTGGCAGAATGCTCTAAGGTGGCCTAGGTGATCTGCTGGGGTCTTACTATAGATCAGGATGTCATCAAAATAGACCACCACAAATTTTCCTATGAATGCTCTAAGTACCTGGGTCATAATTCTCATGAAGGTACTAGGGGCATTGGACAACCCAAAAGGCATAACAACCCATTCATAAAGACCATCCTTAGTTTTGAAAGCAGTTTTCCATTCATCCCCGGGTCTAATCCTAACCTGATGATAGCCGCTTTTGAGATCAATCTTAGAAAAAACCATTGCACCAGCCATCATATCAAGCATGTCATCTAGTCTAGGGATGGGAAACCTATATTTGATTGTAATTTTATTGATGGCACGACTGTCAACACACATCCTCCACGTGCCATCTTTCTTTGGGGTTAGTAAGGCTGGGACTGCACAAGGGCTAAGACTTTCTCTAATAAACCCCTTCCTCAATAATTCTCCAACCTGCTTTTGCAGTTCTTCATGCTCAGATGGATTCATCCTGTAATGGGGCAAGTTGGGCAAAGTCGCTCCTGGGATTAGATCTATGGCATGCTGGATATCCCTAAGAGGTGGAAGGTGGTCTGGCAAATCCTCGGGAAAGACATCCTCAAATTCTTTTAACACAGGTTTAACTTCTTGAGGAGGCTCTGAGGGTTCCGAAGTTCTAAGTTCCTTAGCAGTCAACATCCAGATGGGTGAACCACTATGAATTTCTTGTTCTAGATCCTTAGCACTGATTAGGTTCACTCCAGTTTTCATCTCCTTAACCTTACCGGCTCCTTTAGTTACCTTGTCCTTAAGGGGAACGGAATGGATCGTAATCTTCTTCCCATTGAAACTAAAGACACAGGTATTGGATTTTCCTAAGAGGGTGGCATCATGATCATACAACCAAGGTCTTCCGAGAATTATACTGCTCACCCCCATTGGTAAAACATCGCACCAAATCTTTTCGTGATAAGATTGCATTTGGATTTGGACTTGACATCTAGACTGGATGGGTATGGAAGTAGAATCTACCCAAGAAACCTTATAGGGGTTGGGATAGGGAACTGGGATTAAGCCTAACATCTTGACAGTGCTAGTAGAGATGGCATTTACACAGCTCCCACTATCTATGATGATCTTACATACCTTATCCCCTAACTTAAGAAAAGTCTGTAGGATGTTAGTCCTACGCCAGTCCTCTTGAACTAGATTCTGGGATAGGATGCATCTTACAACTCCTAATTGGTCAGATTCATTGGGTTCCTCCTCTCCTTCATACTCCTCAACCAAATTCATTCCGGCCTCATAAACTTCTTCTTCAAATTCCTCACTGGGCTCGGAATTATCATTCTCTCCCTCTTCTATGTAAAGGGATCTCCGTGGGCACTGGCTAGCAACATGACCTACCTTATGACACTTGAAACAGGCTATGGCAGTACACTGACTGGAAATGTGACCTGGTTTCTGACACTTAAAACAGGTGATATTTGAACTAGGGGTTCTCTGGGTGTCAGGTGCCTTACCTTTGTCCATGGGCCTAGGGGTAGAAGTACC
This sequence comes from Areca catechu, assembly GCA_021397845.1. NCBI lineage: Eukaryota > Viridiplantae > Streptophyta > Magnoliopsida > Arecales > Arecaceae > Areca > Areca catechu. Next base: position 141,590,373 of record CM038043.1, read on the forward strand.
CTGAAAAGGTTTACTAGGGATAACTTGGCTAGGTCCATTCCTTGGGATTGGGGCACTAACCCTAGAAGGTATAGGCCCTCTCTGAAATTTCTCAGTGTTCAGTGCAATCTGGTAGGCTTGATCTAGATCAGTAACCTCTCTTAGAAATAGTTCTCTCTTGATATCTTCCCTCAGTCCAGCCCTAAATCTAGACAAAGTGACTTCGTGGGCTTCACTCACATCACATCTCATTAGGTATTCATCAAAAGTAGCTATATAGTCTGAGACAGATCGGTTTCCTTGTTTCAGGTTTTGCCATTGGTCTAACAGGTTTTGCTGGTATGAAATGGGTAGGTATTTATCTCTCAGTTTTTCTTTCATACCCTGCCAAGTGGTTATGGGCTCAACATTCCGTCTCCTAGTGGTTAGCTCAATGTTCCCCCAGTATAACCAAGCTTGACGCACTAATTTCATCTTGGCAAACTTGTATTTCCTCTCCTCAGACATAGCATACCACTCAAAGTATTGGTCCATCTCACCCTCCCAATCAGAATACACCTTAGGGTTCAGACTACCATCAAAAGTGGGTGCATCTAATTTGATGTTCCTGATGAACCTATCATCTCTATCTTCAGGCTCTGGGTCAGGCCTCCTATGATTAGGTTCAGGATCTCTATATAAAGGCCTTCTAGGTTCCTGATGTGGGTGAGGTTGAGGCACATTAAAATCGGGGTCAGGAGTCCAATTCCGATGTCTAGGTTCTTCGAGTACTTGGACTCGGTCCCTAAGTTGGGTAAGATCCTCATGAATTTGTGCGCTAAACTGGGCCACAGTGTTTGTCATATCCTGATTCATTTTAGCCATACTTTCAGTAAGAGTTCTGATCATGGCCTCTAAATCAGGTTGGGTTTGACCAGGTTGATATGGCACTCCATTTCTGGTAGACATGATGATTCAAGCAAGCACACAAAATGAGACTAGACTAAATCGACTACTGGATCACTAGACCTAGAGTCCAAACTAGATGCCCAATCAAAGTGGCAAGCTAGCCTGTAGTAACTCAGGACTCAGCCAGGCAGGTGTAAGGGGAGTGTTAGGTCCCTGATTGCCAATCCTAGACACCAATCAGTGATTGGCCAGGTAGGCGGACCAGCACACAAGCCCTTCGGGAATGGATCCCTGAACCACCGTTCTAGACACTGAGTGCTAAGCACACACAGAATAACTCGGCAAACTGACTCAACACTAGCCTAGACCCGACCAATTGGTGTCCCTAGCCCACTAGGGCAAATTAGGTCTAACTGATTTTAAATTAGGTCTAGGTTCGAATGATTGGATGGTGGTTTTGGGCTAAGGAGAGGTAATCAACTCCTCCCCTTATCTTAGATGCTCAATTGCCCTTAAGTAAATTATGAGATGATCACTCCAAAAAGAATTGAATTGCAGAACACAAAAACAGAGTTGCTGTATTTTAATGCTCAGAATTTTTACCGAAACCAATAAATCACAGAAAAATTATGGAAAATAGGTTATACTGGTTTCAACGAAGCAAAAATCATGCAATTCGGAGTTTTATGCAGAGAGAAATAATTCAGACAACAGGGCAATTACGGGCTGCAACTAGATTGTCTTCCCCGTTTATAATCCCTGCTACGAAGTTATAACCCAATGGATCCCCTACACGCCCTGGAACACCCCGTGGAATGGGAGGAGGAGGCTTGCGCCTCGCTTAGTTCCTAGGACCGGACGTCCTGGGGAGTCTACTTCGAGCAGACAAAATAAAAAGAGAACAATCAAAGCAAGCAAGCAAATCAGAAACCCTAGACTAGGCTCTGATACCAAAAATGATGCAGAACAAATAAAGGGATGCGATGCGGAAGTAAATTAAGATTAACTAATTTTTTTTTTGTTGTTTTTATATGTTTGTAGAAGTTGGCTTCAAATCAAAGAAAAGTTAACCTAACATTGAAAGATACTAATATGATAATTGAAAGCACAATTTTCAAGGAAACTAAATTATCAGAGTAGTTCAGAAGCAACGGATCGCTGGGGGTTGAGAAACTCCCAGACCTAGGGTTTCGCTCTGAACTTTCAACAGAACAGAAATAAAGAGAAGAGATGGTTTATCTAACCAGACAATGATCTTCACAGATTTTGGTGGAAGAACTCTCCCGAGCAGATTGTTGGATCCTCGGATTCAGATATCTTCGTAATGGATCCTCCAATACTGGTCCTTTGGCGGGTTGGCTTCTCCTGAACTCAAGATCTGGAAGAGAAGAAAAACAATTAATGGAATCAGAGAGTCAAGGGAAAAATTTACCAGGTTGATGAACTTGAAGATTGAAATTGCTGAAAACTGGATTCTCCTGGAAGCTGATGTGATTTTCCTTGGAACTTGCTCTGGATCTGAAGTAGCCAGACTGGATCTGGATGAAGGTGGACGGCCTGGACTTGTAGAGAGAGAGAGGCCGTGGGAGATGGATGGAGCTAGGGTTTGATGGATTGAAAATAATGAAGGGCGGCTAGGGTTTTGGATTTTTAAGTGGCTAACCTAGGGTTTTGGATAAAGATGGAGATCTCTCACCTCCTCAAGGCTCCAATGGAACCCGGATTACCCCCTCACGGAGCTCAACACTTAGAATAGTGCGGAAGAAGAGAAACCTAGGTTACTCAACACAAGAGAATAGCAAAATAATTTTTTCTTCATTGATTTCTTAAAGTTACAAAGAGGGGTCTATTATATAGACCTAAAATTTTCTCCAAGCTTGTACAAATTCCCATGTGGGACTAAACTCCTCCAACCTCTAGATTAGGTAGAAAATCTCCTCTCTTGGCCGACCAAGAGTTCAAAAAAATTTGGGACGGCCATAAAGGAATTTTTTTTGGAATTTTTATGGCGCCTCCTTTGGAGTTGGATTTGGATTTGGAGTCCTCTTCTTCTTATGGCATTTCTTCTTTTCTTCCACTCCAAGTTAAGCTCTTTGATTTTGATTTGAACTTCAATTGGATGTCCTTCTTTGATTTTTTCTCCAAGAGAAGTCTTTTTCCTTCTTTGCTTAGACAAAATTGGCAGGTATGGGCGCCTCCTTTAAATTAGCTTCCAATTTGATTTTTTTCTTCTTTGGATGTGGGGACCATGACACTGGGATGCCTCTGTGGCACCTCCTGGACTCTGGCGTGTGCTCGGAGTGTGGCTGGGCGTGTGGCTTGGAGTGTGGCCTCCACTTGCTTGAACCTTGATTTGATTGGAAGACAAATGTGGCACCATTTTGGACCAAATTGAAACCACATCGGGACTTGCATCGAGTCAACATGACTCAACAAAATTTAAATGGTGACTCAAGAAATAAATAAACTGGTTGACCAGGTCAACCTTTATTACAAACCCTAATTTCTCGGGCAATGTCAATCAGAGATCCAAATGGAGCTCTGGAGTCTTCTTCTGAGTCTGGTGCCCGCACCACAAAAGGGATGGAAATGCTCTGGAAGCGAAGAAGAAGAAGCTTGAAGAGGCCTCTTTACTGACATCTTCAAAAAAGACACCCATAGTAGGAAGCAGCTGATCTCCTCACTGATGGAAACTCCTGTGCCTGCACTTGCTTATTTGATGACTGGTCTGACCAGGTCATCAGGAGCTACTTGATTAGTGTTACCAGCTAGTCTAGCAATGTCATCGGGAATTGCTCGATCACCTCAATGACTTGCTGACATAGACATTCCCTTAGGTGCTTGGGGGGAATACTTTGCTCCCCAGAAGGGACTAAGGGTGAGCGATTCCACTTGCACTAATTCAAGGCTTGCTCAGGAGCTTCTGGAAATGATCATGCTTCTTGTTGATAGAAGAGAGCAGGAGACACATCCACTCTCCCAAGTGATCAGCAATAGCTACCTCAGGATTTACAAGGTAAATTTCTTTTACTTTGTTTTATTTTCTTGCACTTTTCTTTTCTTGATTCCTTTTTAATCTTTCAATTTATTCTTTTGTTTCAGCTTTTTTCCAACATCACCCATCTCAAACACTTTCTCATCTCATATGATGAGGCAAAAAGAGATTTGAATAAAAAGCTATCTAAGGCCAAGGAAGCAGCTAAGAAGGTGGTCGATGAGGTAGGAGTGGCCAATACTCAGGCAAAGGCTGTGGAAGCCCAATGGGATGCTACCAAGCTCAAGAGATGATATCTAAGGCAAAAAATATTGAATTGAAGGTCAACACTTCCATAAAAATAAATAGATTGAATGCCTCTCTTTCTAATGCCAATAAGTAGATTAAGACAAGTTGAGTCTCTATTCGGAAGTTCTGAGAGGAAAAGAAAAGTTAGAAAAAGAGCTTGCAAAGGCCATGGAAAGGCCATAATGGAGTACAAGTCATCCAATTAGTTTTGGATAACCTTGCCAATAAGTCTCTAGGGGTCTTTCATGAGGGATTTGAGGATTGGAAGAAACGAGTGAAAGAACTCCTAGATTTTGTTGCTACTCTCCTCATCTTGGGCATCGGTGTCCCGGTAGCAGATGAAGCAACAACAGTAGCTAACGACACGATTGAGGAAGCTACTGGGGTTCAAGATATTGATGCTCCTGCTAATAATCCTCTTCCAACCACTTCTAAGGCCGCATTAGTGGCTGAGGCACTAGGGGCACCTATGGGCACCCAGCTAGAAGCTCTAGCCAACCAAGCTATAGAAGTGTGAGAGCCTATCTCTTTACTTTTTGTCTCTTTTTCTTTTTCTTTTTAACTTCTATTCCTCCCACCAAGAGTTCAAAACTTTCTTTTGCTTTGTAAAAGAATGTTCAAAGTAATAAAATCATTATTTTTGAATCAATATTTCTTTTTTCTCTAATTTTTTAATATTTTGAGAGTGTATGCTGAGAAATATGGGATTACTTGTCATGTTTGTAGCAACTTGGTGGCTATCATTATAGATAAGGTAATCAATGTGTAGTTGGTGCCTGGGAAATAGCTTGGAGTTTTTTCCAAGAACTTTGAAAAAGTGGTCAGTGATCCTTCATCGATGATTGACTTGATAAAGGATATGCTTGAGAAAGAGTCAGTGACCTTCTAAAGACTCCAACTGAGGTTTGGGAGGCTAAAGCTTCAAGAACAGTAGCTAGGAGGTTTATTGCAATTTTCGAGAATATAGGAGCCTTCATTTTTGACTTTAAGTTAGACTTCAATAGGTGTATTCAAAAGGTGAAGGAGTTCTTTTCGGACATCGATCCTAATTTTCTTGCATTGATGAACTTGGATGCTCAATCACCGATAGAGGAGGAGTTAGGAGGAGATCCCTACTCTTTTGTAGAAGTTGCTAATGCGGTTTTAGATGTGGGATTAGAGATAACTGATTCCAGCCCTCCAACCAAAGATGATCTGCCATTAAAATGTATGAAAGTTACTAGTAATGGAAAAGACAAAGGTCTTAGTCCCTTATTTGCAAAATCTTCGAAAGCTCCAAGGTCGAAGAGAAAAAAGAAATAAATATGTACTCTTCTTTCTTTTCCTTTTACTAATGTAACCCATAGAAATGGAAGAGTTTCTTTGATATACTTTGTAAGAAATATTTTGAATTCCATGAAATAATTTTGCACTTTAGCTTTCACTTTTTTTTGTAAGTGAGATATATGTTGATGCTTGAACCTTGAAACATCTGTCTAATATGTCAATATGAAATATAAGCAGTTATTGTCAATGAACATACCTTAGCTTTTTCTGATCAATTTTCCTAAAGATATATGGGCTATTCAAGCATTTTCTAATTACTTTGATTACTTCAATGTAGAGTATTTGATTGGAAATTTTGGATAGAAAATACTTTGACAGGAAATATTTGATAGAGAATATTCAATAAGAAGATTTGGACAAACCTGTGTCTTTTTATCCAAATACTCGGAAGAGAGAATATTTGATTTCTTTGATGAAGAGTATCTGATTACTCTAAATAAAGAATATTCGATCATATTGGATAAAAAAATTTCAATCACATTGGATATAGGATATAAGAACACTTTTAAGTTTAGGCAAACCTGTGCCTGTTTGATAACTATGAATAGAGAATACCAAAATACTTGATCAAAAGTTTAGGCAAGCCTGTGCCTATCCGATCACTTTGAATGAAGAATACCAGATACCTGTTTAGAAGTTAAGGCAAGTCTATGCCTATTCAATCACTTTAAATAGAGAATACCGAATACCTTATCGAAAGTTCAAGCAAACCTATGCCTATCTGATAACTTTGAATAGAGAATACTAGATACCTGATCAAAAGTTTAGGCAAGCCTGTGCCTGTCTAATCATTTTGAATAGAAAATACTAGATATTTGATTGAATGTTTAGGAAAACCTGTGCCTATCCGATCACTTTGAATGGAGAATATTTGATTAAAAGATCAAGAAAACATGTTCTTTTTTGGGCAAACCTGTGCCCTCCTCCAATTACCTTGATAAAGAAATCTTGATCAAAAGGTTAGGATAATATATTTCCTTTTTGGACAAATCGGTGCCCTTCTCTAATTACTTTGATAAAGAATACTTGATCGAGAGGTTTGAAAAACTTATTTCTTTTTTAGGTAAACCTATGCCCTCCTTTGATCACTTTGATAAAGAATACCATGATTTGGAGGTTAGAAAAATCTATTCCCTTTTTGGACAAACATGTACCCTCCTCCAATCACTTTGACAAAAAATATCTAATTGATAAGTTGGAAGAACCTGTTCACTTTTTGGACAAACCTACACTCTTCTCCGATCACTTTGATAAAGAATACATGATTAGGAGACTATTAAAAATATATATTCTTTTTGGGCGACCCTTCACCCTCCTTTGATCACTTTGATAAACAATATCTAGTTGAGAGGTTGGAAAAACCTATTCCCTCTTCAAACAAATCTATATTCTTCTTTGATCACTTTGATAAAGAATACCTGATTAAGAGGTTGAAAAAATCTATTCCCTTTTTGGACAAACCTGTACCCCCTTTGATCACTTTAATAAATAATACCTAATTAAGAGGTTAAGAAAATCTATTTCCTTTTTAGGCAAACTTGTGCCCTCCACTGTTCACTTTGATAAAGAATACCTGAGTGGGAGGTCATGTAAGCTTGTACCCTTTTGGACAAATCTATGTTCTCCTTCGATCACTTTGCTAAAAGATACCCGATTGATAGTTGAGCAAACCTATGCCCTTTACCAATCACTTTGATAGAGAGTACTTGAAGAGAATACCAAATAAGGAATACTTGATTGAAAGTTTGGATAAGCCTATACCACTCTACCCGATTATTTTGATAAGGAATATAAAGAGACATCTTCTTAAAAGAAAGAATTTATTGAAAATATTTTCTTTAATTATTAGAATTCCATGATCTTAGAATTGGAGTACCATCTAAACTTTTCAAGTTATAAGTCCTAGGTCCGATGACTTTTGATATTTTGTAAGGCCCTTCCTAGTTGGATAAAAGTTTTCCTTGTTCTAATAGCTTTGATACTTCAGCTTGCTGGAGGACTAGATGTCCTTGTTGGAAGACTTTAGTTTTGGCTCTAGAGTTATAATATCAGCCTAATTTCGACCAGGTGAATCTGATTGAAGTAGTCGATTCGAATTCCCACATATCAAATGGTCAAGGGGTTAGAATTTGAGTGATCAACATAGATGGCTTTCTTTGAATAATAGTAAACTTCTGACACCGATCATATTTCTAAACAAAGTCCATGGCATCTTGCATAATAGTAGGCTAGTAAAATTCTTGCCTGAGGACTTTGTAGGCTAAATACCTTCCTCTAATATGATTATCATAAATGCTTTCATGAACTTCTCGAAAAGCATATTCAACTTCTGAAGGGCACAAACATTGGAGTAGAGGCACAGTAAAACATTTCTTGTAAAGTTACATGCTTAAGAGGACATACCATAGAGCTTGTCTAATTCCTCGAGCTTCCCTTTCATTTGCTAGGAGATCTTCTTTATCAAGAAATTTGATAAGTGGGTCAATCAAGCATGGTTCATGTTTCACCTGGACAATGATAGGGATTTCTTCTACACTAGAAGTTTTCAAGTGTTCGACAAAGACCTTTTGAAATGTTCAAACAGTCTGAAGTAGCGAGATGTGATAGAGCATCTACTTGAGATTTTCAAACCTGGGTGTTTATTGGATTTCTAGAGTTCTTGAATTTAAAGATAACTCCTTAATTTTCTGAAGATATTTAATCATGGTTGGCTCTTGGGCTTCATATTTCTCTCGTACTTATATAACGACAAATTGTCAATCAGAAAGGACTTTAATCTGATTAATACCAATCTTTTTGGCTATATTTAGATCAGTGATTAGAGCCTCATATTTAGCCTCATTATTGGTAGTATGCAAATCAAATCTTAGTGTATATTCCATTTGATAGGATCGCAATGTTGTCGTTAAGATACCGTGACTATCAATTTAAAAAACTGACTTCTAATGAATTAAAAATAAGTAGATTGTAGTAAATCAGGTCAAATCCACGGAGAAAACAATGCTTACGATAGTTTGAAATCTTTGATTTTTATAAAATAAAGAAAAATAATTTGAAGTCAGGAAAATAAAAATTAAAAGTATGAAAGAAAAATAAAACTCAAGTACGTTCAATCTGCTAGTCATATCTTAGCATCTACTTGCAATAAAAATAAATAATAGAAACTTAAATGACATAAAAGTAAACTTTACATTAATTAAAATTTAATTACAAGAAATTAAAAATAATAATTAAATAAACTAAGAAAAGTAATAACAAAGAATCTAAAGTTCATTGGGCTACCTTGTTAGGAAGTTGGTTGATATCACGTTTTCTTCTTCTGTCATACTCCATGGAGTGAACTAAGCTTCCTCTTCTTCTTACTCATTGGATCTTGATCTTGGAGATGGAATATGCTTGAAGATGGTGTAGGGACAAAACTCTCTTCTAAGAAATCTCACTCTTAGAGGCCAACCCGTAATCTAAAGCTATGCCCTTTACCTTGTACCATACCCTCTTTCCAGGATGCTTTCTTCTATAACCTAAGGATCCTTTAAATAGGGCTCATCTAGGGCTTTCTCCCGGTCAAATTTGGACTCAATTGGGCTCTAGATCGGCTAAATATCACAAGAAGAACTTTTAGCCATTCGATGTATGATTGAATGGGTCGATTATTGTCTCCTTCCTTCTCTGGCAAACAGAGTTTGATCCGGACTCGTGAAACCATCGATCCTCCTCCCAATTGGACTCTCCTCTCCCGATCCAGTAAGTAGAAGGGTGACGATGTTGATGACGAGCGGTGGCATTGATGGTGATGGGAGCGATGGATGGCGATGTTGATGGTGTCGTTGATGATGGCCGAACAGAGAATAGAGGGGCTCAATGATGGGAAGAAGGCCAATCAAAGAGGATGGATGCCGGCACCTTGGGGGTTTCTCTGGTAGACCATGCCGGCATCAGGGGATGGCTCAAGTGGCGATGAATGGTGACATCATCGGTGGCAGCAAGTGGTAATGAAATGGAGGGGAAAAGGGACATGGCTAGAAGGTGGTTGGTGGCTTTTTCGACAATTATGCAACTCCCGATGGTGAGGGGGATGGGTCCAATGTTTCCTTCGATCACAGGTGGCGACGGGCAGCAGTAGCGGTGCTGGAATCACTCTACAGTCCATGGATAGAGTCATGAACCAGCAACAATAGCTGCTAGTGGACCGTTCGGGTGTTTATGAACCAAGCAATTGGTCTATGGTGGACCAGCTACTTTAATATTCATGCAACTTTTTTAAACTTTGATTTTGGGCTCATATGAACTCTAATTTGAGTACCATTTATACCGTTGGACTCTAAAAATCAAGATCTTTCCATTCATTAGCTCCTTTTCTATAAAACTCTAATAAAAAATATCAATTCTTAATAAATATAAATTAATTAATACTTATTTTAATAATTAAATTGGGATAATTGATAGACTTATCACTATTATCCTATCAAAATTTGTGAGAATTAATCTGGCTCCATTTTCTTTGGCATTTGAGTCACATCAACATGCAATATCCAAGATGGAGTGTTAGTTCTTCTTTCGATCTCTTTTTTTCTTGCTCTTTATCAGGTATTGTGCATTTGATGATGAAGTTAGCGAAAACTTTTGCTTTCATGCTGGGATAAAGTTTGTATTCTATCAAACTCTTCCAATTTAATGGCCCACTTGGTTAATCATCCTGATGTGTTAGGCCTTCAGAGTATAGATTTCAAAGGCTGATATGTTAAGACAACTATAGTATAGGACTAGAAGTATGATCGAAGTCTTTTAGATATATTCAGAAGAGTATAGATCATCTTTTTGACCTTGGAATATCTGGTCTCCGTGCCTTTTAGTATCTTGCTAGCATAGTAAACAAACTTCTGTACAACAGCATCTACTATAACCAAAATAGAGCTAATAGTGTTAGGAGAAATAGATAGATAAGTATAAAATTGCACACCTATTATCGGCCTTGACGACAATGGAGGAGAGTCGAGATACTTCTTTAAGTCCTCGAAGGCTGATCGACAACTGTTCGACCACTCAAAGTTGTTGGTATATCTTATAATCTTGAAGAATGGTGAGCATTTTTTAGTTGATCGAGAGATGAATCGAATGATTGTAGTGATCCAACCAGTTAGGCATTGAACTTCCTTCTTATTTTAGGGATGCTTCATCTTCAAAAGTACTCGGTTCTTTTTAGGATTGGCTTCAATTCTCTCTAAGTTACCATGAAGCCTAAGAGTTTTTCTAATATACTGCTGAATACATACTTGTTTGGATTAAGCTTCATTTGATGTCATCTCAATTCATTAAAAGCTTTTTCTAGATCAGCTATGTAACAATCAGCTTTTATACTTTTGACAAGTATATCATCCACATATACTTCCATATTCCTTCTAATCTAGTTTTTGAAGACTTTGTTAACTAAAAGCTGGTAAGTAGTCTAGCATTCTTTAGCCCAAAAAGTATCATTTTATAATAATAAAGTTTCCTTTTCGTGATAAAGGCTATCTTTTCTTCATCTTCTTTTGCCATCTAGATCTAGTTGTATCCTGAGAAAGCATCTATAAAACTAAGTAATTCATGCCCGGATGTGGAGTCCACCAATTGGTTAATTCTTAGTTATGCTTTGAGCAAGGGGTAGCTATGCTTTGAGTCCACCAAGGGGCAGCTATGCTTTGAGCAGGCTTTATCGAGATATGTGTAATTAATGCAAATTCTTCACTTGCCATTTACTTTTTAAACTATCACCACATTGGCTATCCATTTTAGATAATTGGTTTCTTTAATGAAGCCTGCCTTTAGAAGCTTGTATATTTTATCTTTAATGGCCTTTTATCTTTCAGGAGAAAAGCTTCTCTTGTTTTGCTTGATAGAGGATAATAACGGTCTATTCTAAATTTATGGACAATAACATTAGAGGGAATACTTGGTATTTTTGTAGCTATGCGAGAAAAGACATCGACATTACTCAAAGGAAGAGGATCAATAGCTCCCTAACTTCACGAGGCAGAAGTGAGCGATTGTACTACTTTATCTAGGTCATCTCCCAGAAGAATGCTTATCAACTACTCGATAGACTCTCCTCTACTTGATATGGTATCTTTTTTGATATCCAATTCTGACTGGTGGAGTTCTGATCTATTTTGGGGTCTTGATAGTTACAAGGAAGCATTGCCTTGCTAGCATTTGATCTCCTCTAACTTCTCTGACTCTATATCTAGTTAGAAGGTGAATAAGTAGGTGGTAGGTAGAGACTACTGCCTTTAGCAAATTCAACCCTGATCATCCAAGGATGGTATTAAAAGCTGATGGTATCTGGACCACCAAAAAGTTTAGTTGGACTATTGCTTATCTAAGTGGTCAACATGTAGTCACCAGTAAAGGAATCTTCCCTTCTATGATAACTAAGTTCTCAAAGAATCAAGTAAGTGGAGTGTATATCTTCTTCAGCCGATCAAGTAGCAATTTAATTTTTTGTAAAGCATTGTAGAATAAGATATTGATAGAGCTTCCATTATGAACTAGAATTCTCTTTACATCATGTTTGGCCACTATCATGGAGATGATTGTATCATTGTGTGGGGTTTGGACCCCTTTTACATCCTTATTAGAAAAAGTAATAATTTCCACCTTGGGAAGTGGTTGGCTCTGCCTAGTGCTTCTTGCTTGGTGGCTCCTCATCCTACCTCCCTGCCCCTTAGTCATGGAAGAGGCCAAAGATCATACCAACCATCCCTTTGGTCAACAAGTTATCTAGCTTAGCTTTGTGCTTGAGACAAGTTGGAGGGGCCTCTTCTTTCTTCTGGCTATTGATACATTTGCTGAGGTAGCCCCTTGTGATCACGTTTTTAATTTCTTGCTTCAATTGCTACCAATCCTCTATATCATGCTCGTGATCTCTATGGTAATGGCAGTATTTCACCACAGCAGGTTAGGGTTATCCTGACCATTTTCCGCCGACGCTTCTTGGAAGCGTCGGGAAGACCCAGAACCCGCCGACGCTTTTTGAAAGCGTCGGCAATAACCCAAAGTTCGCCGACGCTTTTAAGCATCGGTAATTAACCCTGAGTTTTACCGATGCTTTTAAGCATCGCCGGACCACCCCGCTGAAATCTGGGACATTTGCCGTGGGACCTTTGCCGACGCTTATAAGCATCTCCGGACTCGGGACATTTGCCGATGCTTATAAGCGTCGGGGAGTCCAGGGACCTTTGCCGATGCTTATAAGCATCGCCGAACTCCCTACCACTCGAACCCGTCGGACATTTGCTGACGCTTATAAGCGTCGCCGAAGTCCGGGACCTTTGTCGATGCTTATAAGCATCGCCGAAGCTCGGGACCTTTGCCGACGCTTATAAGCATCGCCGGAGTCCCTTCCCAGGATATTTGCCGATGCTTATAAGCGTCGCCGGAGTCCTGGACTTTTGCCGACGCTTATAAGCGTTGCCGGACTCCCAGGACCCCCAAAACCCCAAACCCCCTCTTCCCGAGCCCTAGATCTCTTATCTACAGCCGAACCCCCCCCCCCCCCCAACTCCTCCTCGTCCTCCTCCCCCCTCCTCCTCCTCCTCCTCCTCCTCCACTCGGTCCGCCGACGCAGCAGTCGTCCGTGATCTCCCGGTCGATCGAGCCGCCGCCGAACCCCCCCTCCTCCTCTTCCTCCTCCTCCTCCAAGATCTCCTCGCTCGGTCCCTCGCCGCCGAAGCTCGATCTCCGGCGCCTTCTTCTCCATTGCATTGCTTCGAAGCTCGGTAAGTTTTTTTTTTCTTGGTCAGTTTTAAATTATGTGATAATTTATTGCCTGGTATTTCAATAATTATATTGTCATAGAAAAATAATTGGAGCACCTGGGACATGATCTGGTTCATCAGGCAATTTTGTTTTAATCCTGCTACAATTTGTTTCATCTTTCTTTTTATTTGCTTTTGTTTAAGATATATAGGTTAGAAAGAAATTAATGTTACAGAGCAATATCTGTGATCCTGCCCATAGGAGATTTTAAGGATAGATGGAAAGGAATGTAATAGTTTATGGTATATATTTTTGCTCGAAAGATAATTTATTGTAAACATCTCCAATTTATCTACATTTGTTTCTTGTGTATATCTTTGCTTCCATACAAAAATAAATAAATAAATAAATAACTCTATGATGTCACGAAATTATTCTTATATATATCTTTTCCTTGTTCATATAACATGATAGATAGTGAATAAAACTCACACTAAATATCACAATACTTTGGCTATTATTAATACATATAACTAGGTATTTGCACTGTTGGTTTTGACTTCAGGAGGCCTCAAATTGCTGCATTTAGATGCCTTGGAACGGGTATATAACCTAGGGCTTGAAAATGGTTGGTGAGCTTTCTAATTTTTAGGGTTCAGTAGTTGTGTGTTCGCATCTATTTCTTCTTCTTAGTTTTATATGATCTTGGTGGAGTGTGTTACGAGCCTTTTTTTTTTAATCCATGTCTTAAAACGATGTAGCTTGCATTGCGCCCAAGAGTGCGGCACGGAAAGGTCACCTGTTGACTTTCTGGGGCTCTTAGTGTAAAAATACTTATGCCTCGTTACTAAAAAGCCATTGGTTCTTTTAACTATCTTAACAAAGTCCTCGAATAAAAGATGGATCCCATACCTAGGTACACACACACAAAAAAAAAAAAAAGAAAATAAAAGAAAAGAAAAGAAAAAAGGTAGGAGGCCCAACCAAATAAAAAAAAATAGCATGCCACATGGCACAAGAACATTGGTGCATATGCTATGAACCATCATATGGAAAAGTCCATCTTTGTTTTTGCGGCGTGATTTTCTGAAATAGTTTACTAAAACATGCTTCACAACCGCGGATGGTACAAAGCCAACACATTTCAACCTCCAAGTTGTCACGGAGTTGAAAGTTGTGTTCCTGTTTGGACCGTGCAGCGGACTTAATACTGAAGTATCTGTCGCCGGAGCATATTGTTGAGGTATCGACTAGAGCTTGTTATGGCCCCGTCTATCAATTCACTTACCCATCTATCAGTCATATTGAACTTAATACTGAAGCAGCTTTACTTAGTTGTTATCAAGTACGGTCCTTCGACGTGCTCCTTCTTACATGGTCTGTTTCTGAGATTTCAAATAGCCAATTGCCTAAATTATAGAAATAGTTATCTCATGCTGATAATATCACCAGTAACAATCTTATCCATCCATGGAAGCGAATAAGGACTATAATACGGTAATGGCATGATCAATAGTACGATACTCTCGGATTTGCCTATTTTCTCAGTCATCTTTTATAAATAACCAAGACCTTAGGATCTCAAGATAAATAACTCTTTTTTATGTTCATTACTTACTTTCTATCTATTCTAGATGTCTAGCTTGAATGTTGGAAGATCCTTTCCAGAGCTAACTCCGGCTAAAAACTTTGTTTATAGATCACTTCAGTGATGATTACTTCGATATTGAAATCTACTGCAACATGTCCGATAAGTTGTCCATGAATAACTCCATTTTTATATATTTCAATACCATATATAGTTTTGTTACGATCAATTATGATTTTTTATATATTTTTTTAAAAACTTGCATTGCATTGAAACATAGACCCGTCAATTGATTAAAGTACATATTCTACACGATCCGTATAATTATTTAATTTTTGTACGGATGGCAGAAATATGTACAGTGGTCAATTGAATGTCCAGTTTGGACAGTTTGAGAATTGCAAATAATTTTATAGGTGCTTACAGTAATCAAACAGTATGGATAGAGTTCCAGATATATTTCGGATATCATTTCGTTTTAGTTCTCCTCATACATATTTATTTGTATGGGGACAACTAAGAAAAAATGCTGCCAAAATTTTTCTGGAACTTCTATTGCGTATCATTTGGTTACTGTAAATGATCTATATAATTAATGCAATTCTTGAATGGGATAGGATCTCTTTACCTATTAGTTGGTGATAGGGTGCATTTAATAATACTGTAATTGATCTATTGAATAAACTTATTTTAAATTTGCTCTGCTCTTATAAATATTTATTTATTTCAGTTAGCTTTTTCTTACAATGGAAAAGAGTTGGATAACTAAACCAAGGAATAGCAAAGAATATCTGGATGGAGTATAGAATTTCATTAAATTTGGTATGGAGAGAAGTAGTATCAGTGGGAATATTTTATGTCCATGCCGAAAATGTGTAAATTCCAGTTCTCTATATCCAAATATTGTTGAAGAACATTTGGTATGGAATGATTTTTTAAGAGGTTATACTGAGTGGTTTTTTCATGGAGAGTCATGGTTACAATCTACATGTAACCAAACCTCTAACATGGAATATATACCTGATTTTGGATCCAGTAACCAACAGAAAAATCATGCAAGAGATGATATATCAGGAGTTTGCTCAGAGATGCTTTTGAATATGGTGCTCAACATCCTAGAGATTACAGTGGAGGACAAGTAGCAACTAGGTTACCTGAGGATCCTATATTTACTGAATCTATACATGATGGAGAGCCGATACCCCCAACTAATGTTGGAACAGATCGTTATCAGAAGTTGATAAGAGATGCAGATCAAGAATTATATGCCGGTTGCAAGAACTTTTCAAAAATTTCTTTTCTTGTGCATTTGTTTCATATAAAATACTTGAATGGATGGTCTGGCAAGAGTTTTACTATGCTGCTCAAGTTGTTAAAGGATGCATTTCCTGAAGGTACTAGTTTACCAACATCTTGTTATGAAGCCAAAAAACTAGTAAAGGAATTGGATCTTGGATACGAAAAGATTCATAGCTGTCCAAATGATTGTATATTATATCGGGGAGAACATGCCGATCAAGAGTCGTGCCATGTGTGTGGATGTTCACGATGGACGAAGCAAAAAGAAAATGAGAGTGAGGGATTAGATGAATTGGATGCAACATACATTAAACAAAAGCCGACGAAGGTATTACGCTATTTTCCTCTTGTACCTAGATTGAAAAGGATCTATGCATCATCAAAGATAGCTTCGTCAATGAGATGGCATGATGAAAGGCGTACAAAAGATAGAATGCTGAGACACCCAGTGGATAGTTTAGCATGGAAAGCATTTGATGACAGACATCCTGATTTTGTATCTGATGCTCGTAATGTCAGACTGGGTTTAGCCAGTGATGGGTTCAATCCATTTCGGACCTTAAGTTCTGTCTATAGCACCTGGCCAGTTGTACTGATTCCTTATAATTTGCCACCATGGATATGCATGAAACAGTCTTCACTTATTTTATCAATGGTCATTCTAGGTGATAAGGGTCCAGGCAATGATATTGATGTTTTCTTACAACATTTAATAGATGAATTGAAATAACTGTGGGAGGGTATCAGTGCAATTGATGCTTCGAATGGCCAAACATTCAATCTACGGGCAGCTCTATTATGGACTGTTAACGATTTTCCTGCATATGCTAATTTATCTGGCTGGAGTACTAAGGGACGAGTTGCATGTCCTTCTTGTGGTGAATCAACCCATTCAATTTGGTTAAAACATGGAGGAAAGTTCTGTTATATGGGACATCGTCGATGGTTGGAGACAAATCATCCATTTCGATTTCAGAAGGATTTATTTGATGGTACCATAGAGTTGGGATCTGCTCCAATTCTACCTTCTGGTTCTGATATTCGTAGAAAAATGCTTGGTATCAGACACAGTTATGGCAAGATGACAAAGTCCTCTAAAAAGCGAGGAAGAGATGATGTTGAGACTTCGGTACAAGAAGAAGTATCGGAGGAAGTCAATACTTGCACCTTAGATACGGCAGTGTTCGAGGATCTGGATAATTTCTTTGAAGTTGAAAATGATGATGATATAATCATAGCAACTACCCATTAGTATACTAAACAATTATGGAAGAAAAGAAGCATATTCTTTGACTTACCTTATTGGGAGCATAATATACTCCGGCATAATCTTGATGTTATGCATATAGAAAAGAATGTCTGTGATAATTTGATTAGAACAATATTAAATCTTGATGGAAAGACTAAAGATAACATGAAGGCGTGTCTTGATTTAAAAGAAATGGGCATCCGACATGAACTTCATCCACAAGTGCTTGCAAATGATAGAACTTATATCCCTCATGGATTTACGGTTGTTTTTCAGTTATCATCATTCTTCAAGGCATTATGTTCTAAGGTTCTTGATCCTCAGGAGCTTGATCAGTTGCAGTCTCAAGTCATACTTACATTATGTCAGATAGAAAAGATTTTTCCTCCTGGATTTTTTACGATTATGGTTCATCTACTCATTCACCTAGCTTCGGAAGCTAAACTTAGTGGACCGGTACACTACAGATGGATGTACCCTATCGAGAGGTAATGCTGTAAAACTTAAATTTTATAATTTATATAACTTTTTTATTATTTAATATGATATAAATATCATACTTTTTGAAGGTATCTTGTACGTTTGAAGGATTATGTACGAAACAAAGCCCATCTTGAGGGCTCAATAGCAGAGGGATATATTGCTGAAGAGTGTTTAATATTTTGTTCAAGATATTTCGAAGGTGTTGAGACTATATTCAATCGACCTCAACGTCATGGTGATACTATGAAGAATACAGATATATACAAATTTGCATCATCCGGAAGATTTATAGGAAAAGCTGAAAGTATTGTTTTGACCATAAATCCATGTCACAAGCACACCGTTATGTATTGCTACATAGTGACATAATATCTGACTATCGCAGGTTAGTCTATCTACACATGGATAATACTAAATATTAGACATGTTGTTGTCAAACTTATATTTGATTGTCATGCAGTGAATTTTTATCTGTACAACAACAAGCCAATCATTCCACTCGTCTTAATCCAAGGATTGAACAAAGATGGTTGGTTGAGTTATTCCCTAATTGGCTTGCCAATCAGGTTAGTATATATAAGTCGTATAATAATTTTATATATTTTTAACATCGAATAAATGATCGATAATTGATATTATATTTTTTTAGGTACCGGTATTGATGGAGAAAAATAGTTCAGCAGAATTAATTGCACTTGCCAGAGGTCCAAATTATATTGTGAACAAATATAATGGTTTTATTATAAATGGCTTTAAATTTCATACCAAGGAGCGCGAGAAACTTAGGAAAACTCAAAACAGTGGTGTTATGGTTGAAGCAGATGGAAAATCTTATTATGGTATACTTAAAGATATTTTGGAGTTGGATTATTATGAAAACTTTAAAGTTGTATTATTTCGATGCGATTGGGTGGATATAAATACACCGAGAGGTTTGAAA
The DNA here is from genome assembly GCA_021397845.1 of Areca catechu. Classification (NCBI taxonomy): domain Eukaryota; kingdom Viridiplantae; phylum Streptophyta; class Magnoliopsida; order Arecales; family Arecaceae; genus Areca; species Areca catechu. The sequence goes on from CM038043.1 coordinate 141,609,145, forward strand.
AAGGACTCAAATGAATTCATACTTGTCAATTTTTCAAGATTGATATATACGGGTGTGTTATTGAAGGATGATCCATTTATCTTTTCATCTCAAGCTCGATAAGTTTTTTATGTACAAGACTCGAAAGATAAAGAATGGGCTACTGTTATTAAGACAAAACCCAGAGACTTGTATGACATGGAAAAAAGGGTGGAAGAAGAAGATGATGATACTTACACTCAGTGTATGCATTATAATATTGTACCGGATGATCATATAAATGATACAACCATTTTGGTTAGGTTGGATTCCGAGAAAGGTGCAACTGGTTGATTATGACAAGTAAGTAGTTTATAAGATGGTTTACATTTTTTGCATTAATGATTATGTTATCTTTTAAATTGCAATTCATTTCCATTATAATTTGATTATAATGTTGACTGACTTGTTTTTAAATAATGCAGGTTAGGTACACCATGCCTCGAAGAAAGCGATTAGCAGATGTACGGTTTCAGTTTTCTCAGACCGAGGCTGGTACTTCTTCAGCACAACAGCCTGAGGGCAGTCGATCAGTTTCATATCGGTCTGATGGCAGTCCCTCTATTTCTGCACATCAGGTTGATGCTACTATCTCTACACCTCAGGACGACGTTATTCCCTCCGAGTCCGCACATCACAATCCTTCTATGGATCATCCTGATGACGAGCCTATCGTCGATGATATACAGATACAGGGTACATAATTTAATAATTCTATCTCATTTCAATTCATGCATATGCAATAGTTTTGATATACAATGTTCTGTATTTTTTTTTTGTAGATGGATCCGGGAGACTCAGGCATAGGCGAGGACCCACATTAGTCCGTGATGTGTGGCAGTTACCTGAGGGTGAGAGGATAGTGATAAAGTGCAACAAGCTAGGGCAGCCTATTAAGAAAGCTGCTAGCTTGTTGACTAGCTTTCTGGGGACAGTAGCACGCCGTGGTCAGCTATGTCCACTGAATTATTTGAAGTGGAACGACATGCTTCCTGCATATAAAATAAAAATGCTACGAGTTATGTAGGTAAAAAAATTAATATATTATTTTATATCTTAGTTTTTAACAATTGAATTGCTTATTTCATTTAATATTTATTTTATTGTTTAATTAAATTGTAGAGCAAGTTCATTCTTCCTTCAGATTCATCTGATTTTGTGCTTAAGTCTCTCAATCACAAGTGGAAAGAATATAGGGCGAAGTTGAAGAGAGACTACAAGCTAGAGGGTAGGACAGAGGAGTAGGTTGTAGCTACCTGTCCTCCTGATGTTCACCCTCATCAGTGGATGGAGCTGGTGCACTATTGGTTCTCCGAGAGGGCACAGGTTGTGTAGCATCATCAAACACTTCGAAATTTATTAATTTTCACTTGTTATAATTATATTTATACAATATATAACATTATTTTAATTTTATTTTGCAGACGTATTCTGATATTGGTAGAGCTGCACGAGCTGCTCAGTCTGTTCCTCACACAGCGGGGTCCAAGAGTTATGCACGGCTCAGGCATGAGTTTGTATGTTTCTCATCCCATAATACTTTTAGTATACTTTTAGTTTTAACATCATGTATCATCATGTATCATGCATGAGCCATGTATAATGGTACGGGGATATAAGATATGTTATTTTAAATTTTTTTGTAATATTTATTCTTTATATAGGCTGATCAGCAGGGGAGGGAGCCTGGTGAGGTGGAGTACTATCGGATGACTCACGTTCACCAGGATGGCAGTTTTGTTCGGGACGAGTCCAGAGATATATATGTATTTTTTTATTTATGTTATATTATGATTTATATTTTTATTTTTATTAAGTATTAATATATGTGTTTTTTGTAAAATATAGAATAGGGCTACCTCTATGATATCCGAGCATACTGACGAGGGTTCATCATCTATACAGAGCAGTCGCATCGAGGCCGAGGTATTCTCGGAGTTGATGGGACCAGAGCATCCTGGACGAGTGAGGGGTTATGGGATTGGAGTTACCCCTACTCAGTTATCTGAGGTACGTAGATATACTCGGGATACTAGAGAGAGTCATGATCAGTTACATGTTCGTCAGCTCCAGGAGGAGATAGCAGAGCTCCGACAGACACGTGATGCAGACAGAGCAGAGATGCAGACCATTAGGTCTCAGCTAGAGCATGTTACATCTGTGCTGCATATGTTCATGTCATCTCAGGTAAGTAATTATTTATTAGTTTTGTATGTATCTAATAATTTAGAATATATATAATGTATGTATTATAATTCCTGATGTATATCTTGCAGGTTCCTGGTGCATCTGCGAGCCGCAGACCTGACAACGACCAGCCTCCCACGGATCAGTGATGCTAGATGATTTTTTTATTATTTATGTATGTCTTTTTGTTTATTTGAACTTGGATTGATATGTTTATATATATATAAAAAACCTTTTATATTTGGTTTGTATTTGTGTTTGTGTATGTTGGATGTGATATGTGATACAGGTTTGAATATTTTCATTTGTTTGTGTATGTTGGATGTGATACATGTTTGAATGTTTCATTTTCATAATGTATACAGGTTATGGGTTTGTATATATGGCTGTTTATTTTTTTTTTTTAAATAAAATCTACCGACTCTTTAAAGCGTCACTAGGTTTGGACCTGGCGACGCTTTAAAGCATCGCTATACCTGGAACTGGCGACGCTTTAAAGCGTCGCTAGGTTTGGAACTGGCGATGCTTTAAAGCGTCGTTATACCTGGAACTGGCGATGCTTTAAAGCGTCGCTAGGGTTTAGTCTAGCGATGCTTTAAAGCGTCGCTATAACTGGAACTGGCTATGCTTTAAAGCGTCGTTAGGTTTTAGTCTAGCGACGCTTTAAAGCATCGCTAAAACTTAAAGCGTCGCTAGGGTTTAGTCTAGCGATGCTTTAAAGCATCGCTATAACTGGAACTAGCGATGCTTTAAAGCGTCGTTAGGTTTTAGTCTAGCGACGCTTTAAAGCATCGCTAAAACTGGAACTGGCGACGCTTTAAAGCATCGCTAGGGTTTAGTCTAGCGATGCTTTAAAGCGTCGCTAAATGCCGACGCTTTAAAGCGTCGCTAGATTTAAAACTAGCGATACTTTAAAGCATTAGTAAATAAAAATTTAGCGATGCTTTAAAGCGTCGGCATTTGTCGATGCTTTTTTCAAGCGTCGGCAGGTTGCGTCCCAATGCTTGCATAGGCGACGCTTTAGCGACGCTTTACAAAATGTCGGGAGATTATTTAGCGATGCTTAAAAGCATCGGGAAATGTCAAAAAAAGCATCGCTAAAGCCCAGATTCACTGTAGTGTTTATTCTTGTTCCTCTTCTTGGATGGATCTTTCATGGGTAGTGGTTGGCAGAAAAATTCTTGTTCTCGATCTCCATTAAGATATGAGATCGAGAGGCAGTCAAGGGAGTGTAGTTGATAAATTACCAGGTAGGATAGTTGGGTTTTAGATTTTTCATGAGTCTAATGGCCTCCGACTAAGTATGAGTTTCTTCCATGTGAGGCCATTTCTTCCTACTCTCTTTCTTTCTATCCTCCTAACAAAGGAGCAGTCCCTCTTCAGCTTGAGCATGCTCCCTGCATGCTCGAGAAACTCAGCATAACTCCTTAAAAAATTCTTATCCAAGAAGAAACTTAAGTGACCATTCCGAAGTCCTCGCTTCATAGCTGACATCATGATAGACTTGTTAAGGTCTCTGACCTCCATTGTGGCTACATTAAAGCCTACCACATAGCTTCAAAGTATCTCTCCTTTTTCTTGCTTGAGGGAGAAGAAATCGTCGTTATTCTTGGATGATGGTTGAAGGCTGCCAAAGTGGGCCACCATCTGATGGCCCAACTATTGAAAAGAGTTTATGGATTTAGATAGCAGGCTTAAGAACCATATTTTGGTGGCTTTCTTCAAGGTTTTTAAAAAAGCCAAACAAAGTAAGGTGTCAGTGAAGGAAACCTAGGTGCTAGCATGCTAAAATTTGCAACATTCTAAATCCTAGTGCAGCGAAAACTATGCACATTTATGAAAACACTTTTTATAATATAGCATCAAAAATTAATTAAAACACCTATAGTAGGATCTAACTAACATATTGATTAAGAACAAATTACGTTACATCATACATAAATATAAGGAAAAATTAGAGAAAGAAAATCAACCTACCTCTAAGTGCTTTCCTCCTTCTACGTATCTTGATCAGGTTGGATCCGGTAGATTCATAGGGTTTCTATCAGAGCGTATATGTGCCCAGCCTCTACTAGTATCTATATGAAGATGATAGCTAATCAAATTCCTGAGACTTCTGAAGTGCTAGCTCATTGTAGGCCTCTCCTCTAACTTGGATCTGGATGCTACTCCTTCAACACTTGAAGATGACAGCATTTGCAGCCTTTGCATGAACCTTTCACATAGATCTTTGAAACTTCTTCTAGGACATCTAAGGGAGAATAAAACTCCTTCTCCTCTTCTTGACTCTCTAAAGACTCTTTTTTGGAGTTTCTAGGTGTGGAAGGATGAACAAAAAATAGATGGGGTGGTAGGAAGAAACAACTCTAGCAGCAATAAGAGAGGAGAAGGAATGAAGTTTGCGCATGCCCTCTTTTCAACCCATTTTATGTTTGTCGAACAAACCAGAAGACTCAATGCCAATTCTCATATCCAAGCCTCCTCAGATAATATCTTATCTTATCAAAATTGATTCAAAATCAAATAGGAGGGCACAAAGAAATCGCATTAAGAAATATGTGCGGCAAGAAATGGATACAAGGAATTAGCATTGGTCTTTTCCTTCTCAATTTCTTTTGTCACACAAATAAACTTCCATGCCCCCAAAACTAGATAAGACTAACCTTTATTTAAATAAAAATTTAAATAAAAATAGGCTTTATCCAATATGAGAGAGACTCTCAGAGAGGGGGGTGCCAACTCTTGGTGCACTATCCTCTCATCTTTTGTGCATGCATGAGAAGGAGGCGCCAAAACCAAGTGCCCATTCTTCATTTTAACATGAAATTTAGAGAGAAAACACCCAATATAATTAGGTTTAAGCATCCTAGTTCAGTTGGATTGAATTTGGTTTAATTCAAGTCCAATTTGTGCTCAATTCGAATCGAATTTGAAAAGGTTGTCAATCCTATTCCAAATAAGATTGAAATCCACATCCAACATGAATTATTAAATCCAATTTGACTTAAATTAAATCAATCTCAATTAAATTAAATCTAATTTAAATTAATTAGGACATGATTTTTAATTTAATGAAGTCCAAATATATTATAACTCTTGTAATTAAATCCTTAGTGCTAATAATTAGCAGGAGCTAAATTTGTAACCCTTATAAATTGATAAATTATCAATCCAATTGATAATTTGATTTTGATCTAAGCTCTTGATCAAGTTAAGCTCCTTTTGTATGTGAACCTTTAGATTTCATTTTGTTTAGTAGTGAGACATACTATGATCCTTATCATAGTATCATCAAAACTCTTTCGATGGGATAAAATAATTAATTCCAACTCAACCCTAATAAAGATCAAGATGGAGGTCATGAATAACACTTCAAACTCCTTCATCTGTTATATACCAAATTTAATTAGCCTAAGTCTAACGTGAAACTCATGGAAACTCTTTTCTATCATTAACCTACCATGGTAATTAATTTTCAGACTTAGCTTCTTAAATTACATAGGACTATGCCTTTTCCGTCGAGATTAATAGATCCCTTCTAGATGCACACCTACTCTTACAATGAATTTACTATAGTCAATGAATATTGCAAGGACCCGAATGGCTAAGAACCATATTTATATACTGTCAAACTATAGTAACTCTACTATGAGCAGCCAAGGCATTATAGGTCAAAGAACCATGTATACTATCATAGCATCGAAAACGTCATTAATGACTGAATAGACATTTAAGTGACTTCTCGTATGGTCATGCTTAGTATCGTTGTTCTCTAACAACTACTTGTACTCTCACTCCAATATCCCCATACTATAGACTCAAGATCCATCTATCTAAAAGAGAGCAATTTATGCATTGATCTTGATGGATCAATTACTATACTTGTGATGATCTAGCAATTGGGAGTAATTCAAGAATTAACCTATAATGACATATGTCTTAAATTCTTAACTCTTAAGAATATGTATCATTGACCATTAATTTCTAGGATGATTCTCAAACATATTAAAAAGAATAGATAATAATTATCCAATTTTATTGATGAAAATATGATTAAGTAGAAATACAATGCCCTAGATAAGATATAATGTGCCAGCTAGATTGGCTTCTAGGGCACATGCACCTAACGATCTCCTACTTACACTAAAGCCAATTTGCCACAAACCTAAGTCCCATCTTCTCAAGATGGACTTTAGTCTTTGGCTAGCTAAATTGCCTAGTCACTGGGTCCACCATGTTTCCATGGGGTCTACTCTCTTTAACTTGACACATTTCATGTCGAGATAGTCATATATGATATTGCCGCTCAATGTGTTTGGTATTCTAGTGAGACCGTAGCTCCATTAGCTAAAGATTATTGCACCGATATTATTGCTATGATAGTAGCTCATGACATTAGGCTCTATAACAAAATAACCAAAAACCTCACCTAGCACCTTTAGAGATAATGACTAACTTAACTTCCATGGACATGTAATAATTGGTTATTTGAAACTCTTCCTATCTATCATTTTCCACATTGCACACATTCTGATATAGACTCTCTACCATTAGATACCAAGTATAAATCTATGTCCTTAACCTTGCAACTTAAACTCTCCTCCAAAGAACAAGAACTAATCCTTAGTACTTCTCAAGTACTTAAAGATGTTCTTTACAATTATCTAGTATCATATACCTGGATATGACTAATATCTACTCACGACACTTACAGTAAGTCTATATCAAGTCAAGTACATAGCATGGAATTCATGAGGTTCTCTATAGCTGAAGCATAAGAGATCTAGCTTGTGAGCTGAATCTCCTCAAATGTGTTAGAACACATCTTCTTGGAGAGATATATGCCTTGCCTAAGGGATAAAAAATCTCTCTTGGAGTTTCCATGCCGAACCTCTACAGTATCTCCTTTATGTACTTTTCTTGTATGAAAGACCTAGTATCATATTAGATATATCTTTATAGACCTTCATTGCTAGATGCTTAGCTTAGGTCTTTACTAGAGGGCTCTTATGACAACCAACTCTTGACCAAAGTCAGCATGAGAATATTTTTTCTAATAAGAAGGATGTCGTCCATGTCCTATACGATGAACATGCAGCAGTCTCACTGACCTTTTGAATATTTAGGGTTCCTCCTTGTTTTTGATGAAATCAAATAATTTGATTACATCAATCCAACTTTGAGATGCTTACATTAATCCATAAATGGATTCGTGCAATATATAGACCTTATGTTGTCCATCACTAGAAGTGAAATCCATTAAGCTACTCTATATTGATATCTTCTCAAGATATTTATTAAGGAAATAGATTTCACATCCGTTTGCATCTATATTTCTTTTGCAGATTCATTTATATCTAATAGGTCTATACTCTTTGGTGGATCTACTAAGGTTATACATAGTTTGAATATGTAGAGTCTGTTACCAACTTCATCATATTCGATCATTTTTCAGAATTGATATTATACATCACCTCATCTTAGGTTTTGGGATCAATATAATATTCCCTATCTCTTTCGAGGAATATTTTCTCTACATCCTCAATAGCAGTACCTAAGTACCTTATAAGAGGGTAGTATAAGTGATCGGTACTTGTCCAATGAGTTAAGTAGCTAGCACATATCCATTTGGCACTCTATCCCTAGAATAAGTGATCAGCTCCTAGCCAGTTAGTACTTTATGCCTGAAATAAATAATCGATTTTGGCCATTTGGCATCTTGTGCCTGGAATGAGTGATCAGCTCCGGACCATTTGGCATCCTGTGCCTATTTGACACTTTGTGCAAATCATCAGTAACTTTTCATCAATAACAAACCTCATAGAAGAATGAAAAATTATCGATGAAGTCCTTCAACATGACCAACAGAGCCAACATAAAAAAAACCAAATTGCTGCAATCAAGACACCTCTCCGACTACGCAAAAGTAGATGGGTTGGAGGACTGGAAAAAGGCCTGAAAAAACATCATGGAGATGCAAGGATTCAACAGATCCTAGAAAATCTGTGCCTGATAGCTGTTGGCTCGAAACAGTTGTCTACCCAAGGAATACATTTAAACATGTGTAATGTGTATGACCACACATAATTGGCTTCAACAGCACTTTTTTAGCAATTAAAGAAAGATGAGGAACTTGATTGCTAGAGTAGTTGACCAAGTGACTTCCTGCCCTTTACCATGAATCTCAGTTTAATGGTCTCTAGTGTTCGGCTCTGTTGCTTCCTTTGCTGTAGTTCTCACTGGCTCTTATATATTCTACGGTCTTCTGATTTTTGTTTTACTTTTTTTTTTTTTGAAACTCAAACCTTTTAAAATGTTCCCAAATTCAAATCTTTTCTTCTTTTATGAATCAGTCCAAAATCTTAAGATTGTGACCAAGCTTATGGACATTGTATAGAGAAGCAATGGAAATGAGAACTGGGTCACTCACTACAGATAGTATTTTAATGAAATACAACATGGTTTGGTTGTGTAGAAGAATAATCAGAAAACAAGGTATACAGTTCATCCTAGTAAGCTATCAAATGGTATAGAAATGTCTGAAATGATAAGCTTACAGATTATCGGAACATCTTTCTCCTAGAAACTTTTCCTTTTGTTATATGAATGTTTTTTTTGGAGCTTGGAGAGTTAAGAAACAATAAATCTGCTCCAAGAAAGAAGCATGCTTGATAGTAACATTTCATAGGAGCAGCGCAACCCAATGCAAGACCCCATGATTGGTTACGGATGAGCACATTTATCTGGAACTCTCCAAGCAAACACTCCCCGTTCTTTCTCGTCTGCTGGTTGAGCAGTGTAGTTTTTCCAGTCCTCGAGGAGAATTCTCAGGTCATGGAGTTTCGTTCCAATGCCGACGCAGCAGTTTGCATGCATTGTGCAAACCTTGTTTAGATTCTTGCTAGGTTGACAAAACCCGCCAAAATAAGTTGTGTCCAGAAATTTCATCTCTAGTTGGAACTTGGCGAAAAAATTTTTGTCATCTTTTATTTTGTTTAATACCGTTTGTTCATTCTCTCCTGGATACTGTTTCCGAGCCAGGTACCAGTGCTTGTAAAATTCAATTGTTTGTTCACAAGACTTCACATAGACAAATCCATTATTAGGGAAATTGTGCAGATCAGAATAATTCCCATTGAAAAAATCACTAGCTATCATGAAATGAGCATTGCCAGAGAGTTGTTGGAAAGGACTTCTGAACCACATAATATCCATATCCTGCCAGCCAAAGTTGAACATGTTAAAAAGATGACCATGTACATAGAAAAGGTTTACTTAGGATCTCTTGTTTTTATTCTTTCAAATGATTTTACATCATATGTGCACCATTAATTTATTATTATTATTATTATTTTGAAAAAAGCATCAAGAATGCATGCCATTGTTTTGTCCAAGAAAGAGACGAATCAAATGCAGCATTTAGGTCCTCGTGCCGGTATCATAGATGATCGCATGGTTTCATTTTTCTTGTTAAAAAAATTTAAAATTTTCTCAATCAATTAATTAATTATTTAGCTATTTTGTTTTTAATTATTTGGTCATTGAAGTTTTTAATGATTTGACCATTAGAATTTTTAATGATTTGATCAATAAAGTTTTAATTATTTGATCGTTATGCTTTTAATTATTGGACTTTTAATTTTCTGATCATTGGCCTCCTAATTAGGCTTAATCGATTAATAAAAATCCAAATGATCAGATTTTGGATGGATCATACTTACAGGTAGAGAAATTTCGGCCATATCTTGCGATAGTATTTTTGATAATTTTTGCATGAGAAATGGAAATATGCCTTATAACAGTACATCATATGTTTTTTGATTTGATTTGATTTTGGTTCTTCAGTATTTTACCATTCTTTAATTACATCCATAATTTTTTAAAAGCCATGTTCTAACAAACTAAGGCATATCCATTTTATCAGTTTGCTTGTCATCCATTTGGTCCATTTCCTAGACAGGCATAAAGCATCTATATTTTTTGTTTATATTCTGGTAAGTTAGAAATTTTGATTTAAGTACACTCGTAAGGCATAGAAAACTAATATCAGACAGTTTACAGATGAGATAGGATAGCCTTTAGATTTTATTCGAAGTCATCCGTTTTACTCTCTTTTAGCTGAGTCTCTTGATCTGCAATTAGTGTGTTTAATAATTCCCTCAACTAGACTTTAACTTAAAAATGTCTAGAAGTTGAGTTTGATAATTCTCTCAATATATAGATATTGTTTGGCTTAGAAAATAGTATTCAGCACTTCGATGAACTATTGAAGTAAACAAGAGATATGTCTGGCCCTTAGGAGCAAACAATTACATGCTGATTGACTATGATAGATCAAAAATAGTGCAATATTATACCTTGCATATGATATATCTAAATTTATATTTTAAAATTTTAGTATGAATATTCTTTGTATCATGGTGATTTATGTAATAGCATAGTTTGGATGTGCTCAATGCTAATTCATTTGATATTAATTGTTTCTAAAAGTTGTTCACAGGTACATAATTATACAGTCACAAGAAAGGTATGATGATCATTGCAATATTTGTTATTTAAATTTTTTGAATTATAATATGCTAATATTCATGTAAAATTAATCATCAAGTTAGTTATATCTAGTTTTACATATCTTCATTGCCATGACTATAAGTTCTAATATATTTCATTCTAATATATTTCACAACTTGATGATGAATGATTTTTATATTAATATGTCTTACTAAAAACTTAAATAGGATTAAGATCCTAAAGTCATCGAGGGGGATGGGGCTTAGCCTATAAGGCACATTCCAGTAGTGGGAATCCAACCTCTATGATAAGAGATCTCTTAAAAGAGGTTCAATATGGTAATAATAAGCTGATTGGTTGATCAGTGAGCACATGTAATTTATTTGATATAGGAGTCATAGACTCCAATCCCGTCCCTATGGTAATTAGTGATCATATGTAGTGGTTAGGAAGAGTTTATCTCTAGATAGGATCCGAGAGATATTTCTTGAGATGTGATACTACACACATCTTTGGAGGGGCTCACCTATATGAGAGTATCCATATATGTCTGTGGCTAAAGACATTGACAATTTTTAGAAGCTTTCATGAAAAATCAAGATACATATGCAGGACTATTAATGCATAGACTTGTGATGGAGAATTCTATACTATATATATGGTAGTTGAAGTCTGGGTCAAAGGAACATATTTCAAGATCTGTTTCACTCTGATTTCTTTAAATGAAAACATTTATATTAAGTAAGGTTAAATTCACCTTACTGATAGCATAGTATAAGTATCCAGAAACTTATATTCTTTTTTTTAAAAAAAAATTGAATTTTGAGAAAGATTGTTAAGAAAACCCAAAATTTCCTCCATCAATCAATTAATTATTTGACCATTTTAGTTTTAATTATTTGATCATTTTATTTTTAATAATTTAATCGTTGAAGTTTTTAATGATTTACCATTAAAGTTTTTAATGATTTGACCATTGAAGTTTTAATTATTTGATCGTTATACTTTTAATTATTGGGTTTTTAATTTTCTGACCATTGAACTCCTAATTAGGCCAATAAAATCCAAAATGGTTAGTTTCTAGGTAGCTATAAAAAGACCATTTTGGAGACTTAAAGATACAAGTTTTGTTTCATGTTTCATATCTTTTTTTTTCTAGTATTTTCTGCTTCAATTTTTTCTTATTTCAAAGTTATTTTACTGGGTGTTGAAGGAATCTCCATCAACCTCTTTCACAATCGTGCTCGCAGGTGGAGGGATCCCGGTTATATCTTGAGATAGTATTTTCAATAATTCCCGCATGAGAAATAGAAATATGCCTTAGGACAGTACATTGCATGCTTCCAAGTTTGATTTGATTTTTATTTTTCAGTATTTTATCATTTCTTTAATCACATCCATAATTTTTTAAAAGCCCTATTCTAACATTTTCAATTATGCATCTTATTTTGATGTTCTTTGATAGAAGAATGAAAATCTTTGAACTGTCTTCTAAAGTCGTTAACCGTTGCATTTGAAATTGAGGATAACATTAGTAGACTAACAAATGACTGCCCTGTATGATAGTGGTTGTCACAGGTAGGAACTTAGCCAAAAAAAAAAAAAAGAAAAAGAAAAAGCATAAGGTTTTATGTGAGGTACCGAGAAAAGGAAGTTGTATCCCAGCTCCAAAACAGTTCTTAGGAATTCAAGCCTCCTCCACATCATCTCCAGGTAGTCTGGGGTCATGAATCTCTTCTCAGCAGCAAAATTCATGCCTTCGATATTGAGGTAATAGCAATGAGAGTGCTTCGTCCGACATCGGTCAAATGCCTTTGGATCCATGGCTATGATAACCAAATTCTTCAGAAGTTGCTCTGTTTGTTCACCAATGTGGAAACTCTCAAGAAAAAGGTCGAAGATTGAATTTGGTGCTGCCCATGCTTCATTAAGCATGGTAAGTATAACTGTACCATCATTCGTTGCTGAATCTTTCAACACCCTGGCCAATTCCAAAATTTGATGTTCTGTATTCTGCTTGCACAAGTGAAAATTCAGTCGAGATGAATATGAATTTTTATAGGAAGGTAGAGATTAGCAGTCATTTTAATTATTTATGCAAGCTAGTTGGTGCAATAAGTTTAATAGATATATCTCTTAGGAAAGCTTCAACAAAGATTCCACTGAAAAAAAAAAAAAAAAACTGTTAAAAATGATTATCTTGGTGCTTTTTCTTAATAGCAGTTTGACTTTTGGCAAACCAGACAGATTTATAACAGTCAGTCCAAAGGAGTTTGTGTTACCATTAGAACACAGCTATTTACTTGAATATCTTAAAGGCAAGCTTATCCTGCTTAATTACATTTGCTAGGTCATTAAAGCAAATCTGCAAAATAACTAGGAAGTGTTTAGTATTCAAGTCGAATTTGAATTGCTTCAGACAAATGATTGGTTCTAAAGTTTAAATTTGATAGGCCCATGCAAGTTGCATATGAAGTTGATGAAAACCACTGATTTTGTTCCTAATGGTCATCAAGGATGAATATACTTTAATACATGTAAGACTTCAAACATGCCAAAATTTTTATGGATCAAATGGTGGAAGAAGACAGGAGAGAAGATACTTTAAAAGCACGATATATGAAGCTTGTGCAGGGTTTTGAGCCCCTGACAGATGCCATCTTCTACTTTCTGAAATGCGAGGAAGATGCCAGGGCTCATCTGAAAACAAGCAGACAGCAAGGTCCTGAGTCACAATAACAAACAGAGCAACTGTTGAGAATTCTCATGGATGCTTCCTACATCAAGCCAACCTTACTTCATGTTGGCACCAAGGCATGTGCAGCGGTGGAGGCAGTTTCATGTTTGAGAACATGATACACACAGGCCATTTTGAAACTTTCATGTTTAATTGACTGATTATATGAAAATCCATGGTTCAATCTTAATCACTCCATGTTGCATAAGTTAGAGAAGATTGGACATAAATCAATTTAGAAACATGAAAACAGCTAAATGTCATAATCTATTTTTATCATAAAACATGCTTATTTTAATGCAGCAATTTATTGTTAACCAGAATGTTTCATATAAATAATTTTGTTTTGATGACTTATAGTTGATTTCTATCAATAGGTCCAACAACTATGACTTGAAACAAACATATAGTTCTTCATGGTCTTTATTTCAATCCAATTAATAATAACAAATCAAAATTCAGAATATTTTGTCATGTTAATATTTTATAGCTATGTACAGATCCATTGAGTAAATTAATCAAAGACTATATCAGGATCCAAATTTCTGACAGTCAGCTCAAGTTATGGGATTATAGGTGTCATTTACTGCCTACTGCAAGCTGTTGCAAAGCTTTTTAGCCAGGTAAGGAGAGAACTAATCAGTGCCCAAATATTCTGCCAACATCATTGGGTGACAAGCATGAAAGGCATGAGGAAAAGACTCGGTGCCCATTATCTAAGCTGACATTGACAAAGATCTTGGGTTTTTGTGATCACTGGAGTTGGCTAAGAAGAGTAGATGAGAAGCCAATGAAATAATGAATAGGATATTGACCAGAACTTTAGAGATATGAGAATCTTTTGAAAAGTATTGCCATAAGTAATAGGATTTTTTGTTTTTTTTTTGGATCGTGAAATTAGACACCTGTTGTATCTGACTTCATTTCCTCCTCCTGGCTTCTACTCTCCTCAACTTCATGGCAATGCCTAAGCTTCTTGAACAATTGTTGGTTTGGGAGAATGGATTAATGGGTTCCAAATTAGCTATCTTCTTAACAATATTTATCATATCATGTGATTATAACATAAATGATTTACCTAATATACATAATATGAATTTTTGAAGGCTTAAATGGTAGTCCTCAGCGCTAAAAGAAACTTTGTTAAACATCAGAAAGGCAGAAGCTGCAAGGTAGGAGGAGATAGAAGGGGGAGAGGGAGACTAACTATATAACAAATAAACTTATCGAGAATAATTAACGAGTTTAAAGAGAAAATAATAGAAAAGTAAAGCCAAACAAAGGAACAACTACAACGTAGTGGTGCAGCTGTTAATGGTGCAAAAATAAAGGCACATATATACCTTAGCTCCGAAACCCCAGACTCGTAGCCCTTCTATCCCTGCAACTTGATGCGTCGACAGGTATGATAGCATGCATGCGGCGGCGGCGACGGCTCCGAGAGAAAAACAGATGAGAGACTTGAAATCATTCAGCTTCATCATCCTCGATGTATGAGGCTTCGTTTTAGGAATAGAGAGTATGAGGCCTGGCTTCGTTTTAGGAATAGATTATATTACAAGAACTATGTATCAAGCATTTGGTGACTAGTAGTTTTCTTATATATATATATATATATATATATATATATTACGCCTCAAGAAAGTTGTTATAGATCTTACGAAAGTTCTATATTACTAACAATATAGATCTTACGAAAGTTCTATATTACTAACAACTTGGAGAGGTTTGGATGAGTGGAGTCCACACGGAGAAAGGTGTTTTAAATGAGATGAGAAACCTTTCGCTGATGGAACGTGGCGAGAACTTCAAGAGTCCTAGCCGGCTCTCTCTTGGACTGGCGTGCCACAGTCCATAAATTATGAACGCTGTGATTTCCCTGCCGTATTTTAGGTGAAATTTCCGCTTAATAAGCTTGATCAAGGAGACGCGGCCTTGACTTCTTGGCCTCGACTTCCTGACCTCCTTCAATTTTTTTATTTAATAAATTTAAAAATATAAAAAAATATTTAATAATAATAATAAATAATAATAATATTATTATTATTATTATTATTATTATTATTAAAATTTAGTTTTTATTATTTTTAGATAAAATAAAAATAAGAAATCCTTATTTTTTATCTTTTTAAA
Source organism: Areca catechu (assembly GCA_021397845.1). Lineage (NCBI taxonomy): Eukaryota > Viridiplantae > Streptophyta > Magnoliopsida > Arecales > Arecaceae > Areca > Areca catechu. The sequence continues at coordinate 141,624,731 of CM038043.1, forward strand.
AATAAAAATTCACATCTTTTATCATTATCACCGGTACTCCATCCGCTACCATCATCATCATCTCCACCAATGTCATCTCTACATCCTTAATTATCATTATCACCATCACTGTTGTTTTGACTACCATCATCATTATGACTTCCATTGTTATTGATGTCATCATTTACCACGGGCATCACAACCATTGCAGCCACTTTACACCACCTCTATCATCGCTAACTAGGAATGATAGTTGGATGGGTATTTCTAGGTACTTGACTCATCTTAAATCCTAATGAAATCCATTTAACATACCTTATAGGATTTATGATGGATTTAGAATTTAATATCAAAACCTAAACAGGTTTGGGATTCATCTCACGAGTACTCACCATCCGAACTCATATATATATATATATATATATATATATATATATATATATATAATCATTTCTCTCTAAAATAATAAAATCCTAGCCATTTTTCTTTCCTAAATCTCTAACCCCCACTTGAATAACCAATCCTCCTATCTCTTATTCTCTTCCTATCTTCCAATCTTCTATCACCTCCCAAGCCCCACCCGATCGAGACTCTTAAGGATGGAAAAATTTTCTATTCTTCCATCGCCTCCCAAGCCCCACCCAATTGATCCTATTGAGGATGGAAAAATCTTCCATCCTTCTATTGCCTCCCAAGCCCTATCTGAATAAAGATTCTTGAGAACAGAAAGATCAAAAATCCTGTTGGCTCCACCCAGTAATTTTGATGAATAACAAAACATTGAGTGCATATTGTATACTCATGTGTATTTCAAGTTATGAGTTTTCAGGGAGAAAGTACTTCAAAATCTCAAAAACTTATGTATCGTGGCACAGAGCATTTCTCGCAAATCTGGACATCCTCTTCATGAAAAAAGGGCATCTACATGTTTAATTATTATGTGTTTACGATTCATTTAAGTTTCAAAATTTATATTTATGTTTCTGGGTAATTTATACTTGAATCTGAGCTTTTCAGTCTCAAGTGTCGACACCTGGGAAGTCAAGTGTCGATACCTGGAAAGTCAAGTGTCGATACTTCAGCATTTGGCACGAACAAAAATTCTTGGCACGCCAAGTGTCGACATCCAGAACTCAAGTGTAGACACCAAGTGTCGACACTTAGATTTCCAAGTGTCGACTCAAGGCCTGAGAATTTTGAAAATACAGAACTTTGTCATTTGAGAATTTTTGTGTCAAGTGTCGATACCTGTGCAACAAGTGTCGACACCTAGAGATCAAGTGTCGATACCTAGAGATCAAGTGTCGACACCTGATAGCCAAGTGTCGACACCTGACAGCCAAATGTCGACACTTGAAGCCTGACAGCTCTAACGGATCTATTTTCCTGACTTGCAGAACTTGCTTTTCAAGCTCCAAACGGCTATATCCGAGGCTCCAACGGTCACAAACCATTTTTTGGAAGGTTTTTGGTGTATTTAACCTCCACCAACCTCATTCTAAAAAAGGAGAAGTGCATTGAAGTGATTTGAAGTCCATTCAAAAGCCAAAAAGCCCATATTCTCTCAAGTACTTCACATCAAAAGCCTTTTATAGTTTGATTCCCTGAAAAAGCCTACAAGCTCATCCTTACATCATTCCAAAAGAGGCATTTTGAAGGATATTCCAAGGAAGAGTCAAGACAAAGCATCAACTTGAGCTTCAAAGATTCCATTCTACTCTTGAAGAGAGTTTGTTTTAGTTTTAAAATTGTATATCTATTTTTATCTTGTGGTTTGATCTTGCTTTCAAGGGTGTCTTGAAAGAAGGTTGTTGTGGTTTATTAGTGAGTCAAAGGGATAAAACTAACTAGGGTTAACTTGTGAGCCCGAAGACAAAACAAGTGTTAAGGTTTGTTGGTAAGCCTAGGTTATAAAACCAACTTAGGTTTTGACTTTTGAGCCTTGTGAAAAACAAGTCAGTTATAATCTTGTTTGGATTATAGTGAAATTCCCAAGGATGGCTTGGGGAGTGGATGTAGGTGCTAGGTTTGCATCGAACCACTATAAACCTTGTGTTTGTGTGTGATTGCCCTCTTTCTCTTTTGCTCTTTGGTTATTGCTACTCACTTATTGTTTTTCGCTGCATTCAATCTCTTGCATTGAATTTATTATTATTTACAAGCATCACTAGTCCTTCATATTATTGTTTTAAATTTTTTAAAAAGATCCAATTCACCCCCCCTCTTGGGCTCCATTTATGGGCAACAAGTGGTATCAGAGCTCCGGTACTCTCTTGTAGGTCCAAGGATCTTGAGTAAAAGATCATGGCTACCCCAATAGAAATGGGTATTGTTGAAGGTCAAGCTTCAAATCGTCCCCCACTTTTCAATGGCACAAACTACACATACTGGAAGACACGCATGTGCATTTTTATTCAAGCTCTTGACTATAATTTGTGGAGGACAATTGTAAAAGGTTCTCATCAGCCTACGATGTTGGTTAATGGCATTCTCACTCCAAAGATGGAAGATGATTGGGATGAGAATAACATTAAGCAAATCGAGCTCAATGCTAAGGCAATGAATCTATTATTTTGCTCTCTTGACCCAAGTGAATTTAATAGAATATCTAACTGTTTCTCTGCCAAGGAGATTTGGGATACACTTGAGGTTACCCATGAGGGTACACACTAAGTGAAAACTACCAAGGTTAACATGCTTATTCATATGTATGAAATATTTAAAATGAAACCTACCGAGTCTATTAGTGAGATGTATACTAGGTTCACAAATATTGTGAATGGCATAAGAAGACTAGGAAAAATTATTTCTAACGGTGAACTTGTGAACAAACTTCTCAGGTCTCTACCAGCTTCTTGGGATGCAAAAGTAACAGCTATTGAAGAAGCCAAGGATGTCAACACTCTTTCACTTGAACAACTGTTGGGCTCACTAATGACCTATGAGCTCTCCCTCAAACAAAAGAATGTGGAAGTCGACAAAAAGAAGAAAGTAATCACTTTCAAATCTACTGCGAGAGAAGAATCAAGTGATGACTCCGAAGAAGATGATGAAGAAGATGAGACATCTCTAATGGCGAGAAAATTCAGAAGGTTCATGAGAAAGAAAAGGTTCAACTTCAAAAAGAAACCTCTGAAAGGTGAGCTAAGTAAAGAGAAGGACAAAAAAAAGGAGGAGCGGCCCACTTGTTTTGAATGCAAAAAACCCGGCCATTTCAAGGTAGACTGCCCCTTGCTCAAGAAAAGTAGAAGAAAGCTGAGAAAGAAAGCCATGATGGCAACCTGGAGTGAAAGTGAGGACTCCAGTTCTGAGAAAGAATAGCAGGAGGTGGCAAACTTCTATCTGATGGCTGATCATGATGAGGTATGTTCTGAAATAGAAAATGAATTTATATTTGACGAGCTTCATGAAGTTTTTGACGAATTAGTCATAGAATTTCAAAAACTAAAATCAAAACATAAAGATTTAAAGAAGCAAAATTGGATTTAGCCAAAACAAATGACAAGCTTTCAGGTGAAAATGAATGCCTTCTTCTTCAAAATAGAAAATTAAATGATAAGATTGTAGCACTTGAAAAAGAAAAAGAAGTCTTGAAAAAGAAAAGTTCTTCACTTTCAAATGAAAATTTGTCAAAACAAAGCAAAGAAATTTTGGATGAAAATAAAAGATATAAAGAAGAAATTGAAAAATTAAAACCTTTTGTAGAAAGATTTACTTATAGTTCTGAAAAATTGAATTTGCTTTTGAACAACCAAAGAGCAGTCTTTGATAAAGCAGGTTTAGGATTCAGAACTCATAAGAAACAAAAACTTTATAAAAATTTCTTTGTGCCTGCATCATCATCCATTACTTGCTATACATGTGGTACTAAAGGGCATAAATCTTATATGTGCAACAAAAGAAGATTAAGTAACGTTAAGAAAGTTTGGGTTCCAAAAGGAACCAATGCCACTAACATAAAAGGACCCAAGATGGCTTGGGTACCTAAAGTCTCCACTTGATCTTTATTGCAGGTATGCCTTGCAACCAACAAGAAAAGAATGTGGTACCTTGATAGCGGTTGCTCAAGGCATATGACAGGAGATGTGGAGCAGTTCTCATCACTCGAATATCAAAATGGTGGCAATGTAACTTTTGGTGATAATGGAAAGAGCAAAATTATCGGTATTGGTAAAGTCCATATCACCCCATCTTCTTATATTGATAATGTCTTATATGTTGATGGTTTGAAACATAACTTGCTTAGCATTAGCTAGTTTTGCAACAAGAATTTTAAAGTTATTTTTGAATCTTCTTTGTGCATTGTTTCTAGTTTAGATGACAATGGCATCAAGTTCATTGGTCATAGGCATGGCAATATTTATATGGTTGATCTTGATGATCTCCCTATTCAAAATGGTCAATGCCTAGTGGCAATGGAAGCCAAGATCGATGAAACTAGTTAGCTTTGGCATCGCAGACTAGGACATGCAAGCATGCTTTTAATTTCAAAACTTAACAAAAAGAACTTATAAAGGATTTGCCTAAACTCAAATTTGAAAAAGATAAGATTTGCAGTACATGTCAACTTGGAAAACAAACCAAATCCTCTTTCAAATCAAAAGGAGTAATCTCTACATCTAGACCATTGGAGTTGCTTTACATGGACCTCTTTGGGCCAACTAGAACATCTAGTTTGGGAGGTAAGAAGTACAGTCTAGTTATTGTAGATGATTTCTCATGATTTATATGGGTCATGTTCTTAGCATATAAAGATGAAACTTTTTCTGAATTCATTAGATTTCATAAATGAGTTTCAAATGAAAAAGGTGTTTCAGTCATATCTTTGAGAAGTGATCATGGAACCGAATTTGAAAATACTGATTTTGATAAATTTTGTATTGAAAATGGCATTAATCATAATTTTTCTGCACCTAGGACACCTCTACAAAATGGGGTAGTAGAAAGAAAAAATAGAACTCTTGAAGAAATGGCACGCACCATGCTTTGTGAAAATGACTTACCTAGATATTTTTGGACGGAAGCCATAAATATTGCATGCTATGTTTTAAATCGAGTTTTAATTCGACCGATTCTAAAGAAAACACTTTATGAGCTTTGGAAGGGTAGAAAACCCTCAATTCGTTATTTTCGCATTTTTGAATGTCGTTGTTTCATCTTAAACAATGGTAAGGATAATTTAAGTAAATTTGATGCTAAATCAGATGATGGAGTCTTTCTAAGCTACTCCACATCTAGTAAGGCATACAGGGTCTTCAACAGAAGAACACTTATTATTGAAGAATCCATACATATGGTATTTGATGAATCTAACCAAAAATCTTCAAGAAAAGAAGATGTACTCTTTGATAAAACAGGTAGCAATAAAACTGAAAGTGTAAACAACAATGAAGGGCTTACCAAGGAACAAAACGATGATCAAAACACTGAAGGAGATCAAGCACAAGGTGATGAAAATACATCAACAGTTGATCCATTACCAAAATAATGGAGGTATGCTCATGGACACCCAAAAGAACTAATTATCGGTGATCCATCTAAAGGTGTAAGTACTCGATCATCCCTTAGAAATATATGTGATTACTTAGCTTTTATTTCTTAAATTGAACTTAAAACTATTGAGGAAGCTGAACGTGATAGTAATTGGATAAATGCTATGCAAGATGAACTTAACCAAAAAGGAACAATGTTTGGACATTAGTATATAGGCCTTCAAGCACTTCAATTATTGGTACAAAGTGGGTTTTTTCGAAATAAACTTGATGAAAATGGAGTAGTTACTAGAAATAAAGCTAGACTAGTTGCCAAAGGATACAATCAGGAGGAAGGGATAGATTTTGATGAAATCTTTGCTCCTGTGGCTAGACTTGAGGCAATTAGGCTATTGTTGGCTTTTCCTGCTTTATGAATTTTAAATTATATCAAATGGATATTAAAAGTGCATTTTTAAATGGTTTAATTGAAGAGAAGGTTTACGTTGAACAACCTCCTGGTTTTGAAAATTCTGAATTTCCAAATCATGTTTATAAACTTCATAAAGCTTTGTATGGATTGAAACAAGCTCCTAGAGCTTGGTATGATCGTTTAAGCTCTTTCTTGCTCAAAAATGATTTTACTAGAGGTAATGTAGACAAAACTTTGTTTTTAAAGAAAAAGATTGATGATCTCTTAGTAGTACAAATCTATGTAGATGATATAATATTTGGTGCTACTAATGAATCTTTTTGTCAAGATTTTGCAAAGTTAATGCAGGATGAGTTCGAGATGAGCATGATAGGAGAACTAAATTTCTTCCTCGGACTCCAAATAAAGCAAACCAAAGAGGGGATCTTCATCAACCAAGCAAAGTACACAAAAGAAATACTCAAGAAGTTCGGGATGGAGAACACTAAGCCTTTAGGTACCCCTATGAGCTCTACTTGTAAACTTGACAAGGATGAATCAAGTAAATCTATTGACCAAAAATTATATCGTGGCATGATCGGTTCATTGTTATATCTTACTGCCAGTAGGCCAGATATCATGTTTAGCGTCTGTATGTGTGCTAGATATCAGTCTAATCCTAAAGAATCTCATCTTTTGGCTGTTAAACGCATACTTAGATATTTATCTGGCTCAATTGAAATTGGTTTATGGTACTCTAGAGATTCTTCATTTGAATTGATTGCTTATTCTGATGCTGACTTTGCTGGATGTAAACTTGATCATAAAAGTACTAGTGGAACCTGTCAGTTTCTTGGAGTAAATTTGATCTCTTGGAGTAGCAAGAAACAGAATTTAGTTGCTTTATCAACAGCGAAAGCCGAATATATAGCAACTGGAAGCTGTTGTACTCAAATCCCTTGGATCAAACAACAACTCGAAGATTTTGGTATTAAACTAACTAAGACACCCATAAGATGTGACAATACTAGTGCAATCAATCTATCTAAGAATCCTGTGCAACATTCAATAAGTAAATACATTGAAATAAGACATCATTTCATAAGAGATCATGTACAAAACTCTAATGTTATTCTTGATTTTGTATGTACTGATGATCAGTTAGCAGATGTGTTTACCAAACCTTTGAGTGAGGATAGGTTTTGTCTAATTAGAAGAGAGTTAGGTGTCATTGATCCATTCTCTTAGAACTCTCATAGTTTTAATTATACCTAAGTTTTTTTTTTTACTCAAAACCACTTGCTTTGCACCCCAAAAGCTGTTAAATATTTTCTTAGATTTTTTAAAAATTTTTTTGATTTTTTTTAATTTTTTCTTGGCCAAGTGTCGACACTTGGATATTGTCAAGTGTCGACACCTGACCAAGTGTCGACACTTGACAAATTCGAAGTGTCGACACTTGCGAAACAAACTCTATTTTTAAAAGACCGACCGAGGATTTTATTTTTATTTTCCCCCGTCGATTTCAAGCAATAGTGGTCCCCCTCTATCCAAATCTCTCTTCTTCCCATTTAACCTCACACAAATCAGGTATTCCCTCTTCCGATTTCTCTTTATTCTACATTATCTCTCAAAATTTTCTTTTTCCTCATCGTTAAAACCGTTTTGACCTAAATTTAGGATTTGCCAATTTTAATTGGTTTACAACTGGATTTTCCTGAGTTTTTGTGGTTTTTCAAAACTCCGTTTGAAGGAATAGTGATTTACATGATATTTTTCATGGTTTTTTCAAGATTTAGGCCGTTCTCCACACTCATTTCATCCAAATTTGGGTAAAATCACTGTTTGATTGGTTTTTAGCCAATAATTTGGGTATTCACCTAAAAACTAGTGTTTAATGAATATTTCCAGTGATTCATTATAATGTTTTGGCCACATTACTTTTATTTTAGTAGAACCCTAAATGTTCTAAGCCCAAAACCCAGGTATTTTGGTATTACAAAATTTACTCTTATAAAATCTCAAGCCATAAACTTTATCTAGCTTATAAAATCCTCACCTTCAAAATGTTTCTGGTTTTTCAAAATTATCTTGGTATTTTATAACTCTAAGTTTGTTTCAAAACCATCTTATAAAATGATTTTTAAACAGTCTCTTTGCTCCTAGTCTGAGTGAATCACCTCCCTTAGCTTATCTTCTGTAAAACTCTCTTGGTCAGCTTGCTGTAATGGGTCCCAGGAAGAGATTTGTAGTTAGGGAGAGACCTAGTCATGGTGTAGAGAGGAGATCGAAGGCCAGATTTGATTCTGCACAAGCTAGTAGTTCTGCCACACCGAGTTCCCCCCTGCAGAGAGGATGGCAGGGAAGTTAGTAGCCTCTGGGAGGAGAGTCGACCTGGAGTGTTTTGATAGGCACCACTTTATCTTACGACAGGTGCTCACTGATGCAGGTTTAGTACCCTTCTGTACAATGCAGGAGAGGTACTACCCTCATCTAGTGAGGGAGTTCTACGGTGCGTTGGACTGACGACGACTTCTATGGACTACGACAGTGAGAGGTGTTCAGATTTCACCTTCTGCAGAGCTACTGAGCAGAGTTTGGGAGATCCCCCATAGGGGAGTCAGTGTTTTTACGGTGGATGACAGAGAGGCTGCTTTTAGATGTATCCTCGAGCGAGAGGATGTTCGTGGTGTATCTATAGTCACCACGAACCAATTATCTCTAGAGATGCGCCTATTGCACCACATCATGGCACGTATACTTCTGCCGAAGACTGGGAGGTTCGACTTCATCACTGAGAGAGAGCTGATGGTGATGACGAGTCTGATAGAGAGGAGGCTGATCGACCTTTCATCTTTGATGTTAGTACAGATGCATGATGCCACGACTCAGCGCCGTCATTGTTTACCCTACGGCATGGCACTGACCAGGTTGTTTAGAGCATGTGGAGTATCACTGGAGGGGGAGATCCTTAAGGAGATACTACACACAGATGTCTATGATGAGAGGTCTTTGCACCGTATGGGGTATAGACTAGTCGCGGATCGATGGGTGCGCAGAGAGTCTGGCCAGGAGCCAGATGAGGAGGACGAGCTTCGAGAGGCAGAGGCAGGACCATTTGAGCCATCAATTTTTTCTCCCATTGATATTCCATCGACACAGGCAGAGCATTCGACTCCTGGTACTTCAACTCCTGCGCCACCTACTACTGGATTATCCTTTGAGGAGCATGCCAGAGAGCAGTTTACTAAGATCAGGGGTGAGTTGACTCAGCTACGTAGCGAGGTTGAGACTCTTCGAGCACATACTACCTCGGAGCATGCTGAGATCCATAGGACTATGGAGGAGGGCTTCACTCGTATTGAGGACTTATTGAGATCCCTTATACCTCTAGTAGCCCTTGCAGTTGTATCTTTGGATGATGATGATGATGATGATGATGGTGATGATCACCAGAGCGACCATGCTGATACAATTGACGGTGGTGATCAGGCAGATATGGATGAGGACAGAGCTATAGAGATCGTGGATAGTGGTAGTGACAGTGATGGCAGTGCAGATGGTTTTGAGGTGGTCAGTCACGATTCTCCCACTACCCCAGCTGCTCCTACTGACTTGGTTGATTCCACACCAGACCTTGTTACACCAGCTGATTTTCTCTCCCCCCTTCAACCAGATCATCTAGGGTTGTACCCACTTTTGGTCCTTCTGGCCGCACTAGGAGTCGTCGAGCTTTAGTACCTCCTAGGGCCTTAGCCACTAAATCTAGGATCAGTGCTCCTTTTAGTCTTGAGATTCCATCTGATGAGGATTAGCCTCACAGATGTCTATTATATGTCTTTTATAGTTCATATTTGTATGTTTCTGATTATTGTATGACTCTGATGCTTTATGTATGTTTCAGTTCTTGCTGATGACTCAACAAATTTTTGTACTGAAAACTTCTCTTATCTATTATATATTTCAGTTTAGTGCTTATTATTTGTGTTTGAGTGGTTAAATTTACCTTCTTCAGCTCTGATTCTCTCTTTGGATCTTTTTGGTTCAGATACCTGTCATATTTGATACTCTACCATCTTTTTGTCTCCATGCTCATTGTTAGGGGGAGGTTATTCCCCTTTTCTAATGATTGACAAAAAGGGGGAGTAATAGTATTGATTGTATAGATATGCATAAATTGTTGTGGTTCCACCTTGTGAGAACCTTTGAAATTTATTTTAATTAGAAATATCTAATTGAGGGGAAGATTGATTCTTCCTAACTATGAAGATTATGCCTCATATAGACTTACATTCATATTCATGAATTATAACAGTTGAAGTTTGAAACGTAATGCTGTTTTACTCAAGGTTTGTCATCATCAAAAAGGGAAAGATTGTTGGCTCCACCCAGTGATTTTGATGAATAACAAAACATTGAGTGCATATTGTATACTAATGTATATTTCAAGTTATGAGTTTTCAGGAAGAAAGTATCTCAAAATTTCAAAAACTAATATATCGTGGCACGGAGTATTTCTCACAAATCTGGACATCCTCTTCATGAAAAAAGGGCATCTACATATTTAATTATTATGTGTTTACGATTCATTTAAGTTTCAAAATTTATATTTATGTTTCTGGGTAATTTACACTTGAATATGAACTTTTCAGTCTCAAGTGTCGACACTTGGGAAGTCAAGTGTCGACACTTCAGCATTTGGCGTGAACAAAAATCCTTGGCACGCCAAGTGTCGACACCCAGAACTCAAGTGTTGACACTTAGATTTCCAAGTGTCGACTCAAGGCCTGAGAATTTTGAAAATACAGAACTTTATCATTTGAGAATTTTTGTGTCAAGTGTCGACACCTGTGCAACAAGTGTCGACACTTGAAAGTTCAAGTTTCGACACCTAGAGATCAAGTGTCGACACCTGACAGCCAAGTGTCGACACTTGAAGCCTGACAGCTCTAATGGATCTATTTTCCTGACTTGCAGAACTTGCTTTTCAAGCTCCAAATGGCTATATCCGAGACTCCAACGGTCACAAACCATTTTTTGGAAGGTTCTTGGTATATTTAACCTCCACCAACCTCATTCTAAAAAAGGAGAAGTGCATTGAAGTGATTTGAAGTCCATTCAAAAGCCAAAAAGCCCATATACTCTCAAGTACTTCACATCAAAAGCCTTTTATAGTTTGATTCCCTGAAAAAGCCTACAAGCTCATCCTTACATCATTCCAAAAGAGGCATTTTGAAGGATATTCCAAGGAAGAGTCAAGACAAAGTATCAACTTGAGCTTCAAAGATTCCATTCTACTCTTGAAGAGAGTTTGTTTTAGTTTTAAAATTGTATATCTGTTTTTATCTTGTGGTTTGACCTTGCTTTCAAGGGTGTCTTGAAAGAAGGTTGTTGTGGTTTGTTGGTGAGCCAAAGGGATAAAACCAACTAGGGTTAAATTGTAAGCCCGAAGACAAAACAAGTGTTAAGATTTGTTGGTAAGCCTAGGTGATAAAACCAACTTAGGTTTTGACTTGTGAGCCTTGTGAAAAACAAGTCAGCTGTAATCTTGTTTGGATTATAGTGAAATTCCCAAGGGTGGATTGGAGAGTGGATGTAGGTGCTAGGTTTGCACCGAACCACTATAAACCTTGTGTTTATATGTGATTGCCCTCTTTCTCTTTTGCTCTTTGGTTATTGCTACTCACTTATTGTTTTCCACTGTATTCAATCTCTTGCATTGAATTTATTATTATTCACAAGCACCACTAGTCCTTTACATTATTATTTTAAATTTTTTAAAAAGACCCAATTCACCCCCCCCTCTTGGGCTCCATTTCTGGGCAACAAATCCCTTTGGCCTCTACCTCCTATCTCTTCCATTCTTTCGCCACCTCCCAAGTTCGAATCAATCCTCCTATATTTTTCACTCTTCCACCATATTTAAAGTCCTAGAATTATCAATGGGTCGGGTCTAGGCCCAAGACCCATGGGTATTTATCCAATAGGTTCGAGACTGGTACTAACATAGGACCTGTTTACTCGAACCTGGACCTATTTAACCGAGACCTGACTAATATAATATATAATTATATACATTTATATACATTTATATACATTGGGGGTTGTTACCTTGATGGCCTTGATGAGCCAGGAGATGAGGTGGGAGAATCCACACCATCCATACTTGGGGGTGAGGCAGTCAGATTTGGAGCCATGGGAGAAGAGGGCAGCATAGTCATCCTTGTTAAAGGAGAGGAGGAAGAGGGTGGAGGAGGCGATGCAATGGGCGGTGGAGGCACTAAGCTTGAGCTAGAGGACCTAGAGGGTCTCGAACACCTAGGGAACCTACTAGCTGAGGCTCTAGAAGATGAAGTGGTCGTAGCCATGCCACTAGCTAGCGAGGATGCTGGAGATGATTGTCACTAGAGTCAAACTGAAGTTTATGCCTTACATCATCACCGCAGCCATCTCGTTCAAGCCGTAGAACCGTGGGACTAGCGGTAGCCTCATCTGCTCCGCTACAACACCCAAATTAGAAAGCTTCCATTAGTCCCCTTTTTTGGGGAAAGAAATCCCTAATTTCTTGTGATGAGATCAAATCTTGGGATTTCTGATCAAGAAAGCTTGGAAAGAAGTTAAAGATGGCACATGTATCGATGAGACCAAGGAGGAGATGGTGGTGGGAACCATTATAGAAGGTGGAGAACTTAAGGGGTAGGACAAGGTAGAAGAAGGTGCTATCGCCATAGTTGATAGAGAAGTCCTTGCATCCGAGCCTTGAATTCCAGCATGCCCTGACCTCATCCCCCACCACTGCCCTCCTCACATTTAAGCCCCGGATTCTGATGGTGCCCCGATGTGGTCCCCCATTGTTACCATCCTTGCATCCGAGCCTACGATTCCAGTGGTGCCTCGATGTTGTCCCCCATCTATGCCCTCCTTGCATTCGAGCCTTGGATTCTGGCGGTGCCCTGATGTTATCCCCTGCCACTGCCCTCCTCACATCCAAGCCTTGGATTCTGGTGGTATCCCAATGAATCTATCCCAGATTTCTATCGAGATATATTTTTTCTTGCCCTCCTCGCATCGGGACACATTTTGAGTCCTGGATTCAAGTGCATATATCCAAGAACCATCAGGGTTTGCGTCTGGTACTTCAAGATTAGACCCATCTAGTATTCATGTCCAGATCTGGGTCTAATAACTAAGATTTGGTCCTGGTCTAGATATCTAGGTTCCGATTCGAACCCTACTATTGTCCAAACCGACAACCCAAAAGGGAGTGAATTAGATTTTTAAAAATTTAGGATAGGTATGTGCTTTTGAAAACTTAAGCAATTTGTGAGCCAAGTATTGTGTGAAGTGCTGAAAGCTAGATGATAGAGAGAGAACAAAGATCACACGCAAACATAGTAAGTTTATTATGGTTCGGAGTAATCCCAGCTTCTATATTCACTCTCCAAGGATTTGTTGGGATTTCTACTGTATTCCCTCAAGAATATAGTTGGATTGTTTTATCCCGAGCTCATAATCTAAAATCCAATACAACATTTATTTTCCAGGATCACAAACTAACCCAATCATCTTTCCAAGGCTAGTTAATCAAAATAATATTAAAGATCAAAGCAAACCCAGTTTCAGATTTGATGTGGCAGGATCGCTGACATGGAATCCATGTCAGACCCAGTTAGCTACCAAGTCGGATCTCTCTCTTCAGACTCCTTCGCCGGGCGGCTCCCTCGAGGTCGAGATGCCCTGGCCGAAGTCGAGCTTCGCCTCTCTTCGAACTCCTTAGCCGGGTGGCTCCCTCGAGGTCGAGACGCCCTGGCCAAAGTCGAGCTCTGCCTCTCTTCAGACTCCTTTGCCGGGTGGCTCCCTCGAAGTCGAGACACCCTGGTCGAAGTCAAGCTCCACCTCTCTTCGGACTCCTTCGCTGGGCAGCTTCCTCGAGGTCGAGACACCCTGGCCGAAGTTGAGTTTCCTCTCCCTGGGTCGGCCCTACCTCGGACGAATGGACCGGCAGCTACGGGGCGTCGCCACCTTCCTTGGGCGGCGGTGAGCTGCTCGAGGGCCACGGAGGGGCGCCCACCAGGCCACAATAATTATCCTAGCTGCCACTTACATCGAAGGGGATGGAGTCCCCCGATCGAGGCGCTGCACTCCCGACCGACCGTTTGCGCTACCCAAAAGAGGAAGTAAACTCGAAAAACCACCTTATTAGTAGACGAAGGCTATAGCAATGCTCGGATTATCTCCACACCATCAAGTAGAAGAAAGGAGAAATGATCCGAGCCTTCATGAATAGCTTCAACATGGCTACTTTAGAGATCTATAATTTGGATCGGTTGGTTGCTATATCAGCTTTGGTAAAAGATTTGCTGAAGAATGATCTTAAAAAATCATTGACCAAGACCTATCCCAAGGACATTGCAAGAATGCTGGCCCGAGCTAAAAAATATGCTTGGATGGAATAAGCCTTCATGTTGGAAGAGGACTCATTCACTTCTATACTGGGGGGTGGTAAGAAAATGTAAGAACATAAACTCTCCATGAAGCATGAGGAAAGAGTCTAACCTTGCTCTAGATCTTCATGACAGAGCAAGGTTAGACTAAATTCTTCAAAAATTATCAACCCAAGGAAGCCCACCAAACATTGCCACCAGGAAAGTTCTACACCTACATCCCATTAAATGCACCTAGGAAAAAGGTATTGATGGAGATTAGAAGGCAAATCCCAGAGCCTCAAAAATTGCAGACACCGTTGGCAAGAAGGAATCTAAGCAAGTTTTTCTTATACCATTAAGACCACGATAATGATACTGAAGAATATATCCAGCTATGGGATGAGATTGAAGAGTTGATTAGATGAGGCCACCTCAATCGATTTGTCTAATGATGGAGGGAGAAAAAAAGTGACTAAGATCACATCGATCGGTTGAGCATCCACAGCCACTCCTCCCTTTTGAAGGAGGCAATCTTGCACCATTGGGAGACATAAAAATGATAACTAGAGGGTGCTATCACTCCAAGCAACCAGCAACGAGATGGGCAATGTTAATAGTTTTCTCTGAAGAGGATGATGATGGCATTCAACTTTTGCATAATGATGCGGTAGTTGTTATTCTAAACATGAGAAATTATGATGTACACCGCATCTTTATCAATAATGAAAGCTCAATAGATATTTTATACTATGATGCTCTCTTGAAAATAGGGATATCACCTAAATAACTATTTAAGTAAGTTCTCCTTTGATGGGATTCACGGGAGACACGATCCAAGTAAAAGGGATGATCACCTTGATCATAAGGATGGGACACTACCCTCTTTGATCTATTGCTCGAGTGGACTTTAATGATTGTTTGGGCACCATCAATTTACAATGCCATCCTTGGATAATCGGGCCTCAATACCTTCCGGGCCATTGTCTTCACTTACTGCTTGAAAATAAAATTCTTGACGATATATGGGGTCAAAGAAGTCCATGGAGATCAAAGCCTAGCACATTGTTGTTACCACACTGAGCTCCAGGAAGAAAGAGCTGCTGATGGTTATCCAGTCAAAGGCTTAGACATTCGGGATGATCTAACTGAACATTGAGGAAAGCCTGCTAATGACCTTACCTTTATATTCTTGGCAGATGGAGATCCTGAACACATGTTAGGATTGGCTCCAACTTGGATCACGTGACCAAAGACCAACTATCTTTATTTTTGCAAGAGAATGCCAATATCTTTGCCTGGGCACTAGTAGATATGCTAGGCATTGACCCCTTGATAATGGTACAATAGTTGAAGGTGGATCCTAAGTGTCAACCTATCAAACAAAAGAAATAGAATTTTGTACCCAAGCACCAAAAAGCTATAGCCAAGGAGGTTGATAAACTGTTCGACACTAGCTTTATCAAGAAAACCACCTATTTAGAGTGGATCGCAAATCCTGTCTTGGTGAAGAAGACGAATGGCAATTGACAAGTTCGCATAGACTTCACCAACCTCAATCGAGCATACCCAAAAGATAGATATTCGCTACCTAGGATCGACCAAATGGTGGATGCCACTTTAGGCCATGATCTTCTTAGCTTTGTGGATACCTTTTCTGGCTATAACCAAATCTAGATGGCTTCTAAAGATGAGAAAAAAATGCTTTTACTACTAACCAAGGGTTGTTTTGTTATAGGGTTATGCCATTCGGTCTGAAGAATGTAGGCGCTCCTTATCAATGCTTGGTGAACAAGATTTTTAAGGATTAGATCAGGCAAAATATAGAGATATACATAGATGACATGCTCGTTAAAAGCAAAGCTGCCAAAACCCATGTTGAAATCTCTAGAAAACTTTTAACCCCACCAAATGTGCCTGTGGAAAGGCCTCAAGTAAATTCATGGGTTTCATGGTCTCCAATAAGGGGTAAAAGCTAATTTGAAGATTAAGGCCATCTGTATGAGTCCTCCAAATATAGTCAAAAGTCCAATGCCTCATCGAGAGAATCGTAGCACTCAATAGGTTCATCTCCAAGTCGATCGAGTGTTGCCTCCCATTTTTTCCAAACTCTGAAGCATTTGAAGGATTTTCGATAGATAAAAAAATGTCATAAGGTTTTTGACAATCTTAGGAGTTATCTTGGCTCCCTGCCACTATTGGGAAGGTCAAATCCTGGTGAGGAGTTGTTTCTATATTTAGTAGCTTCCCTTTCGACAATGAGTGTGGTGCTAGTCCATGAGAAGAATAAAATTTAAAAGCCCATCTACTACATCAGTAGGATCTTAAGAGATGCGGAGATCCGATACTCAAGATTAGAGAAACTAGTGTATGCTCTCCTTATTGCTGCTAAGGATGCAAATGGGTCGGGTCAATCCGTGACCCAACCCAACATGACTCGGTTAGACCCAACCCAAACCCATTTAAAAGACCCACGAATCTGAATCAGATTTAAAAATTAGACCTGTTCATTTTTTAGATTGGGTCTGGATTTACTGAATTCAGACCCGACCCAATCCATAAAGATTTTTGGGTTAATTTGGATCATCAGATATATGACCCGATCCAACTCGACCCGACCCAAACCCAAATATAGGATCCAAATTTTTTTTAATATATATTTATGGACTCTAGGCCTCTGGCTCATATAAATATATTATATATAATATATTGTATAATATATTGGGCCAAATTCATTGCTCAGCCCATTTTCGAACCCTGAGTCCCGACTCCTAACTGGGCCACTGGCCGACTGGCCCAACTCCGAGTCTCATATTAATGTTGATTACCGAGCTTCACAAATCCTCGATTCAGCTCTAATCCCAAATCCCACTCCACCGGGGCAACCTCCACACCTCCCACTGGCAAGAGGTCACCGACGCCATCACCCGCCGCTGCTCCCACATCCCCCAGGCCTCCTCCAAGACCTCAGTGTAGTGTCGACACAAGGTCAATAAGCTCCACAAGCACTACCATGCCGAGTGCCAGTGCTCGCTCGCCCATGATCCCTCCAACCCTCCCACCTCTTCCTGGGTCTACTTTCGCAAGATAGATGCCATGGAGCATGGTGGCACTTCATCCGCTCTCTACACTTCTGCCTCCACCACCTCCCGCCCTTCGCCCTCCCCCGCTTCACAGCACTCTTGCTCCGACGAAGATGACGATGACGATGATGAGGATGAGGATGAGGATGATGGCCGTTCCTGTGCTGGTGGAGGCGGTAGCGGCAACACCTGCAGCCTCCACTGCTTCATGGCCAACGATGGCAGAATCGGCGATGGGCTGAGGTTCACGATCCAGAAGGCGGTGCGGTCCAAGATCACTACTGGATCTAGGGTCGAGGAGAGGGCCTTGCTGTGAGTATCTTTCCTATATTTTTGGATTGGGAGTAGCAGGCCTTGCTATGAGTATCTCTCTTGTATCATTTCTATTAAGTTCAGCAACCATACCATGCATTAGAATTTTTTTTTAAAAAAAACCAAACCTAGCTCGACCCGAATCAGATCCAAACTAGATCCATATGTTATGGATTGGGATTGAGTTATATATGAACTCGGCCTGACCCGAAGGACCCATTGGATTAATAATTTTGATTATAGACCCGACCCGACCCGACCCGATCTTTTATTAGATTGGATTTGGGTCCAATATCAAGACCCAATCAAGGAACCGGGTCGGGTTGGGATCAAGCATAACCTGGTCTGACCCGACCCATTTGCAGCCCTAATTGCTGCATGAAAGCTTTGCTTGCATTTTCAAGCTCGCACTATCATCCTACTAACTAATCAGCCCATGAATAGTATTCTCCATCAGCCTGATACATCTGGGCATATTACCAAATAAGTGATTAGGCTATTAGAATTTGATATTAAATTTTAGCTCTAACCATCGATCAAGGTTTAGATATTGGCCGACCTCCTAGTCGAGTAAACTATTCCCAATGAGCCGGTTAAACCAAAAGCTACAGAATCATCAGAGTTGAGGTCAAACCCCCCTTCGAGCCCAAATAATACCTGGGAGGTATACATGGATGGATCATCCAACTCCAAAGGCTTGGGAGCAGGAGTGGTCATCGTTAGCTTTGAAGGAATCATTGCTGAGCATAGTTTATCTTGAATTTTCCATGACTAACAATGAAGTTGAGTATGAAGCTTTGCTCACAAAGCTTAAAATTGTTAAAAAGCTGGGAGTACAAAACTTGAGGGTCTACAGTGATTTTTGACTAGTTATCGACATGTAAGGAAAATTTAGAGAATTGAAAAGGAAATATGATCAAATATCTACAAAGAATTAAGGAGCTAATCAGTAACCTCCATACTCTGAGATTCAACAGATCCTAAGAGAAGATAACTCCCGATTAGACTTACTGGCCAAAGCAGTGACTGCTATACCAATAGTGCTTCCCCTTAGGGCCTACTTCCAACAAATCAAAAAGCTGACCATCTTGGAATCATCAGAAGTCATGCAGCTCAATGACGAACCATGCTACATTAATCTGCTAACCAACTTCCTAAGGAACAATTGACTCCTTGTAGACTAGAAGGAAGCCTACAAGATCAAGTATAGATCCTCCAAATACTAGGTGCATGAAGGAAAAATCTACAAATGATCATTCTCTTTGCCCCTCCTCAAATACTTTTGACCATCTGAGATAGAATTCATGCTAAGGAAGGTTCATGAAGGGATCTGTGGAGATTATATTGAAAAAAGATTATTAGCATACAAGCTACTCTGACAGGATTATTACTGGCCAACTATGTAGCAAGACACCGAGAGCTTTGTTATAAAATGTAATACTTGTCAAAGAAATGCAAACATTCAACATCTTCTGGTTTTAGTGATCACTCCAATATGCATCCCATGGTCTTTAATACAATGGAAGATGGATATCCTCAGTCTGTTCCCTCCAGCTTTAGGTTAATGCAAATTTCATTTAGTTACTATTAATTATTTTACAAGAAGGGTGGAAGTCGAGCCACTAGCCTGCATCACCGAGTCTAATAGATTTTGTATGGAAGGCTATTGTCTGTTGTTTCAACATCCCCTGAGCATTGGTCACTAATAACATATGGCAATTCATCAAAACTTGGTTTGAGAAATTTTACAAAGACCAGAGAATCTCACATCACCTCTCCTGGGTGGTGCATCTCCAAGCTAATAAAGAAGCTAAAGTTACAAATCAGATCATCCTCAAATGAATTAAAAAGAGGCTCGGCAAAGCTAAAGGGTCGTGGATCAATATGCTCCATCATGTGCTCTGGGCATACTAGATGACAATGAGGGTTTCAATGGAAAAAATAAGCCTTTGGGATTGAAGTGGTGATACTTGTCAAAATTGAAGTACCCTCGGCACGGGTCATAAACTATGACGAGTAAACCAATATGGAGAGGCGACTCACAAACCTGGTGGTGGGGACACCGGAGGCACCAGAATAAGATAGAGGCTTTTCAATCCTCTGTAAATTGCTCAATAATTTATGAGTCCATCTGTAATAAGGGCTAAGCTTATCTGAGTCCATTTTAGTTGTTATTTGAGTATTTTGAGTTGTTATTTTAGTTCTGTACTAGTCAGCTCATGTTGAGCTAGTTCAGTCCAATGCTAGTCAGCTCATGTTGAGCTAATTTTATTTTTTTTGAGTCCTATCCAAGCATACTAAAGACTCAAGACCATATCATATAAGTAAAGACCAAGTCCAACCAGATTGAAGACATGGAAGTTTAGCCCAAGTCCAACCCAGCTTGAAGATTTGAAGACCCCAGGAGAAAAATCAGAAACCCTGATTCCTTGCAGATGCCCTCCAGATGCCCAGATTCCCTTCCAGATGCCAAAGTATATTCATAAATAAGGGCATCCATGATTCCAGAGGTCCATCTGCATCCTAGCCCAAAGAAATCAAGCTCAGGTGCCAAGCCCAAGCCCCTAAGAAGCAAGATACCAGGGAATATTCCTGCTACCTGGCTACCAGGCCACCCTAGCTTCCAGAGGCCCAAACCCATGCACCCGGGCCCCTTTGGGCCGGCCCCTTGCTGCTCCTAGAAGCCCAACACGCCCCCCTAGGCATCCTTGGAGTCTTGACCAAGTCAAGAAAAACTTTAGGGATTTTTCTACCTAATATTTCCTTATTTTCTAGCTAGGGTTTGAGAGGGAAAAGGATTCTTATGTAAAGACTTATGTACCCTTACTTGGAGCCCAAGGTTAAGGGTCTATTTAAGGGACCCTAGCCTCTTGTATGAGGAGAATTTTTGATGAATGAAAACCTTGAGTTCTTCTATTGAGTGGTGTGATACCCTGCTGTGTGCATAAAGGGGTTTGTGAGAGTTCTTCTTCCCGGTGTTTGCAATCATCTTCCTGCTGCCAACAAACCCTCCAGATCCCTGGATGCCCACTCCAAAAGAAGCCTTCCCTTGCTGTTTTTACTTTGTTTTCTTGTTCCTTTGTGAGCTTTCTAATCCCTGACAGGTCGTTTGCAGGTCCCTGAGTTCCTACGAATCCAACGACTCCAGCCAAGCCTCAATCGGATCACCGAGCAGAAAGCCAGGTATCCGCGGGTCTTTGGCTCGGTTTTCCAAGCCGCATCCATCGAGGAACGAGAGACCCCTTCACTGTGATCTTCACAGATGTTGTCAGGTACACCCCTCTACCTCCAGTAGTTTTATTGTAGGAGAACTTGCCCTAACCGAGGCTTCTCAGCCCTGACGGTCCTTCTTTGCTACTTTTCTAGGTCCTAATCTGCATGCTGATCTTCAAAAACTCATACAAAATTCCCTACAAATAATTTTGATCTGGAATTTGGGAATTAATCACCTAACTAAACATGTAAAACATACAAAAAAAATGGCATGCATATTGGTCCCCCATCATTTGGTATCAGAGCTTAGATTAGGGCTTGTTTTCTGTAATTTTTCAGTCCGTATATGCTCTATTTTTTAAAATTATTTCTCTTTATTAAAAACTCCAAAAATTTTGAAATTTATTTTTTTGGATTCAACATAATTCACAGTAAGTTTCATAATTTTTTCAGATTTTATTATGGCCTGTGAATTCTCTTCAAGCCGAAATACAGCCTACAAATTCTTGACTCTGTTTTTTTTCAGCAAGACAAGTTTGGAAGTTTTAGGGTTTTATCTAGCATTTTTTGCATATCTTTTAATTTTAGTATATTTCTTGCATATTAGGCCATAATTTACAAGTGTTTTTCTATTTAAGAAATTACAAAAAAAAATACATATTCTCCAAAAATACCAAAAACATCAAAACCCTAATTTGCATCCTCATCTGCCTACCATCATTGCATAATTTACTTTTAAGGGCACTCTTGCTATATCAGATTGGGGGAGGATTTGATCACCTCTCCTTAGCCCAAAACCACCTTCCTTGCATTCGGTCCCAAGACTAACTTAAAATCGATTAGACCTAATTTGTCCTAGTGGGCTAGGGACACCAACTGATCGGATCCGGGCTAAGTGTTAGATCACTGTGTCAAGACTAACCTGTGTGTTCCTTGTGCTTGGTGTCTAGAATGGTGGTTTAGGGATTCAATCCCGAAGGGCTTGTGTGCTGGTCCGCCTACCTGGCCAATCTCTGATTGGTGTCTAGGATTGGCAATCAAGGACCTAACACTCCCCTTACACCTGCCTGGCTGAGTACAAGGTTACTATAGGCTAGTTTGCCACCCTGATTGAGCATCTAGTTTGGACTCTAGGTCTAGTCAGCTGTAGTCGGTCTGATCGAGTCTTGCATGAGCACTAGATCAGGAGTTTCATATCACCCACCTCCTTCACAAATGTTTGAACCCATGGAAAACTTACAAGCCCAAATAAAAGCCCTAGCTGATCAAATGGCCCAGATGGCTACCCAGATGACTACCCAGTTAACTCAGTCTGCTACCCAAACCAACAATAGAATTGACCATCTTGCCAATAGGTTTGACCAATTAGGAGGCCGTGTAGGGACCATAGCAAGAACCCATGGGTCACAATTTGAGCCAGATCCTGAGTCCCCTCAACCTAGGAGAACCCCAAACCCTGATCTATACTATGAGGTCGAACCTAGGAGATCCCCTTATTCTGACCCGTACTACAATCCTCAACCTAGGAGGACCCCAAACCCTGATCCATACCGAGAGGTTGAACCTAGGAGAGCCCCTCAGCCTGACCCATACAATAATACTGAACCTAGAAGAATCCCTTACCATGACCCTTATTATGATACTGAACCTAGAAGAACCCCTTACCATGTCCCTTATTATGATACTGAACCCAGGAAAACCCAATACTCTGACCCATATAGGGAGTCCAATCCTAGGAGAACCCAATACTCTGACCCATATAGGGAGTCCAATCCTAGGAGAACCCAATACTCTGACCCATATAGAGAGCCCAATCCTAGGAGAACCCAATATTCTGACCTATATAAGGAGTCCAACCCTAGGAGAGCCCAATATCCTGACCCATATAGGGAGCCCAACCTTAGGAGGACCCCATACCATGATCCATCCTTAGAACCTGACCATAGAGCTGACCAAAAATCCTATGACCCCAGATCCTATAATCCCATGACCCATAGATCTGCACCCTTGTCCTATGAGCCCAGAGAACCCATAACCCCTAAGTATCAATCTAGTACTAGTCAGGTTTCCCTTAGTCAACTTGAACCCCATAGGATTAGCACCCCTAAATATGAGCCCAGTAGTGAGCCACTATCCCTTAGGCAACTTGAACCTACTAGGATTAGTGTCCATAATCAGAAACTAGGACTTAGCCAATTTTTTCCTAGCCGACCTTCTCCAACTATTCCTGAGATTGACAAGGCTTACATTAACGCGGAAGTGTATGAAGCTGATGCGAGCCTAGTGGATGAGTATGAAGGAGAAGAGGAGACACCTTTAGTAGACCTAGAATTAGCTGACCCAGTAGATACCTAGGTAGAAACCAACCCAGAGCTAGTTGACCTTGACCACATCCAACCTAAAGCTATAATGGAAGAACAAATAGAGGAAGAGAACCTAGGTACTGCTGCTAGAGCCTTACCTGAGGAAACCATAGAGGAGGGCTAAATTATAGAGTCTAGTCCAAAAATACAAGAGCCAGAAGAATTTATTAAGGACCTGATCTCTTTGAATCAATACCTTCAAGATGAGTCCCCTCCTATAATTCCCATTAAGGACCTCTTCCCCGAAATTGGTGACCCATCCTTCCATTATGCAAACCCTGTAGATATAGCTCAACCTCGTAAAGTTAACCTCATTAGTCTAGGATTAGTCCCTGACATGCCTTCTTATATCGAACTTTATTCAACTAACCTTGAACATTTTTCTCTACCCTACCAAACTAATTCTGAACCCACTTCCTATTTTCTGCCCTTTCCTGACACCTCCAGCATTTCTAGGATTATTAGATTGCATTTAACTGAGATTAGCGTACTGCATGCATTCATTACGCATGTTAGGTTTGCATTATACTTCTGGCATACCCTCTGGCATTTGCTTGGAGTCCATTGTAAATACTCTTGTGCACACCACACTAGGGTCAGACCTAGATAGTCTATAGTCTCTTAAGTTTAGGCCCATAAAAGTCTAATAACTTTCCTTCGATAGGAATGCAAAGTCGAGTGTATTAGGTGTTAGTTTGAGTCCTTTGCATCATTTTGTTAGGAGTCTGCATGTGCCCAGCATGTTCACCACCTATACTAATTTTAAACAAACTGGCTAATTCCCGAAGATGGATCAAAGAATTTGATGTAGTGGATTCTATCTTGGTTAGGCTTAGGCCTAAAAGAAGCTTCATGCTCGCAGAGTCGGACCTTTTAAAGTGATAGAGAAGGTTGGATCAAATGCCTAGGTGTTAGACTTGCCTTCGGATTTGGGCATTAGTTCTACCTTCAATATTACAGACTTGGTTGAGTATAGGGAACCGACAGCGCTACCTAGTGAGGCCTTTGGACCTATTCCTTTTCATTGTGAGTGACCCTAACCTAGAGTGTCCACAAACAAATTTGGCCTGAGAGAGGAGAACGGATCGAGCATATCCTGGACGATCAATCCATCACGACCCAGGGCCATGACTATCAACGCTTCCTGGTCCGATGGCAAGGCCGGCCAGAGTCGGACGATTCATGGATTTCTCGAGAGGACTAGCAATGCCTCAACCCAGACCTTCTCGAGAGATATGTGAGCTAGTATGACCTTCACTCGACAGGGTCGAGTTCCTCCTACCCCGGGAGAATTGGTGGGGACACCGGAGGCACCAGAATAAGATAGAGGCTTTTCAATCCTCTGTAAATTGTTCAATAATTTATGAGTCCATCTGTAATAAGGGCTTAGCTCATCTGAGTCCATTTTAGTTGTTATTTGAGTATTTTGAGTTGTTATTTCAGTTCTGTACTAGTCAGCTCATGTTGAGCTAGTTCAGTCCAATGCTAGTCAGCTCATGTTGAGCTAATTTTTTTTTTTTGAGTCCTATCCAAGCATACTGAAGACTCAAGACCACATCATATAAGTAAAGACCAAGTCCAACCAGATTGAAGACATGGAAGTTTAGCCCAAGTCCAACCCAGCTTGAAGATTTGAAGACCCCAGGAGAAAAATCAGAAACCCTGATTCCTTGCAGATGCCCTCCAGATGCCCAGATTCCCTTCCAGATGCCAAAGTATATTCATAAATAAGGGAATCCATGATTCCAGAGGTCCATCTGCATCCTAGCCCAAAGAAATCAAGCCCAGGTGCCAAGCCCAAGCCCCTAAGAAGCAAGATACCAGGGAATATTCCTGCTACCTGGCTACCAGGCCACCCCAGCTTCCAGAGGCCCAAATCCATGCACCCGGGCCCCTTTGGGCCGGCCCCTTGCTGCTCCTAGAAGCCCAACACGCCCCCCTAGGCGTCCTTGGAGTCTTGACCAAGTCAAGAAAAATTTTAGGGATTTTTCTACCTAATATTTCCTTATTTTCTAGCTAGGGTTTGAGAGGGAAAAGGATTCTTATGTAAAGACTTATGTACCCTTACTTGGAGCCCAAGGTTAAGGGTCTATTTAAGGGACCCTAGCCTCTTGTATGAGGAGAATTTTTGATGAATGAAAACCTTGAGTTCTTCTATTGAGTGGTGTGATACCCTGCTGTGTGCATAAAGGGGTTTGTGAGAGTTCTTCTTCCCGGTGTTTGCAATCATCTTCCTGCTGCCAACAAACCCTCCAGATCCCTGGACGCCCACTCTAAAAGAAGCCTTCCCTTGCTGTTTTTACTTTATTTTCTTGTTCCTTTGTGAGCTTTCTAACCCCTGACAGGTCGTTTGCAGGTCCCTGAGTTCCTATGAATCCAACGACTCCAGCCAAGCCTCAATCGGATCACCGAGCAGAAAGCCGGGTATCCGCGGGTCTTTGGCTCTGTTTTCCAGGCCGCATCCATCGAGGAACGAGAGACCCCTTCGCTGCGATCTTCACAGACATTATCAGGTACACCCCTCTACCTCCAGTAGTTTTATTGTAGGAGAACTTGCCCTAACCGAGGCTTCTCAGCCCCGGCGGTCCTTCTTTGCTGCTTTTCTAGGTCCTAATCTGCATGCTGATCTTCAAAATTCATACAAAATTTCCTACAAATAATTTTGATCTGAAATTTGGGAATTAATCACCTAACTAAACATGTAAAATATACAAAAAAAATGGCATGCATATTGGTCCCCCATCACCTGGACCTAATAGATAAATTTTGGAAAAAAGCTCACATTAGGATGGTAGTATACCAACACAAGGTTACTTGTTATTTCAATGCTAAGGGCAGGGCAAGACCTTTAAGGTTGGCACCAGGTATTATATCGGGTGAAAGTTTTCCAACCTAGCCAAAGAGGCAACCTCTTGCTAAACTAGGAGGGGCCCTACTAGGTGGAGGAAATCATTAAGTCTAGGACCTATCAACTAAAGTAACTAGATGGAACCCCTATACTTCGACCATGGAACTCTGCAAATCTAGGGATTTGTCATCAATGATGTATCCCCTCTATTAAATAAAAGTTTTTCCTATGTGTGCTTATAGTAAAAGAGCGCTCTGATATCAATCCCTCAAGCAAGATTTTCTTAGGCCAAATGAGACCCAAAAAACTCATCTACGATAATCCTTGCCTAAAACAAGCTATTCGCTAGACTAAGATCCCCTATCAGGGGCCTGGAAGCCCATTGGACTATGGAATTCCCTACTAAGGGACTGGCATTAAAGATTCTTGATTAAAATCAAAACCACCATCAATTCAACCCTTGGATAATCTGATGCTTCGAAGCATAGGATTCCGATCGAAAGTCCACAGGCTCAAGCGATTGGAAATGTCATGATTAGAAGCCTACAAGCTCAAGCAATCTGAAATGCTATGATTAGAAGCCTACAAGTTTGAGTGATCAGGAGTATCATGATTGAGAATATGTCAGTCGATCATTCGAGCCCCTATCATCTATCAAGATGTAGCTTAAAATGTGGTTGCATAATATGAAATGAACACAATTCAGAAGGCAATCAACAAACACAATGAAGGTACAAAACTATAAGAATTTATCCATTAATAAAATTGGATTAAATGCACTCATAGCCTTGTGGATAGATTACATAGATTTAGAGCCTCGTGGCTAATAACATTGATTCTTAGACCTCCTAATGTATAGGAAAAATAATGGCGCCCATCAAAGGACTAGATATCTCTTAGAATCCTGAGCTCTTTCATAGAGCTGGGACTACCTTCTGAGTGGTCAAGTGCATCGTGACTCTGCAAGATAGTTGGGAAGACAAGAATGATTGAGAGTACAGGTGCAGCACCCTCCTCCAGGAAGAAACTAGTGTGATGAGGATGATGGGTAGCACCAACAAAGAGGATGGGGTGAAAACAAGGTGAGGAGTCATCAAGAGGAGGAAGTTCACCGGCGAGTGGAGGAAGCTAATTGGGAAGCGATGGGGCAAAGTTCTCCACCCACTCAGGTCGATGCCACCACCTACAACCTGAAGTGGGGGATTCCAGAGCATCTCTTTAGTGAAACAGAGTAGCCTCCTAAGAAAGGTTTGGATGATGTGGCATGCAGCCTAAGCTCTCCTGCTCGCATTAAATCTGTCGATCGATTGTAGCTGCAGTGATGCAATAAAGCACTAGTGGTTAAATCTGCCAATCAATAGCAATAGTGGTGGTCAAGTAGTCATGCTAGATGTTCATGGCATCCACCTCCTGAAGAGAACCCATCTTTTAAAAAGGATAACCCTGTAGCTTGGGTACCTTCACTGAAGGCTAATCGTAATGGCTCCTTGGATACTTTCAACAACATGATGGCAAGAAGGAGCTACAAAGACCTGACAATCCCCGCCTATCCTTT
Source organism: Areca catechu (assembly GCA_021397845.1). Lineage (NCBI taxonomy): Eukaryota > Viridiplantae > Streptophyta > Magnoliopsida > Arecales > Arecaceae > Areca > Areca catechu. The sequence goes on from CM038043.1 coordinate 141,652,390, forward strand.
TATAATAAACTTGATGGGAGGCTTGCCTCTCGTACGTTGTTGCCCAGATGGCCAACCCAAGGGGGGCTGAATTGGGTTTGAAAACTTTTTAACAAATATGTGCCTTTTTTAAATCTTTGTGTGGTGAGTGAAGTATATCAAATGTTAAGTGTGGAAGAAAATAAATAAATACAAACAAAGCAATCACAAACATCATGAATTTATAGTGGTTCGGAGCAACCCAGCTCCTACATCCACTATCCAAGGTACCACTTGGGATTTCCACTATATTCACAATGGAATACAGCCAGTTTGTTTTATACTGGGCTCACAAACCAAGACCCAATACAATGTTAGTTTTTTTGGACTCACTAACAACCTAAACTTGGTTTTCAAGGCTAACCAAAAATCTAAAAATACTTTACAAGTTAAGCCCCTATTGTACTTGGAACAACTCAAAACAGAGTTACAAAGGAAGCAACACTAAAAACAAACCAAACTTTGTCGGATGGTTGCAATTGAAGCTCTTTTTGAAGCCTTCTTTATTGCTTATTCAATGCTCTTTAAGACATTCAAACTTCTCCAATGATTGACTCAAGAAATTAATTGGAAGTCGGTGAAGACTTGAGTTCTTGCTTGAATGCTCTTTGGAATTTTCAATACCTCATTAAAGTCATTCAAGACTTGTTCAAATCCATCATTTATATTCTTTTGAACCAATGCCAAGTAAATATGAACGTTAGAATGCCTTAGGAGTCGAAATCTAGCTGTTGGAAGACTTTTTGGATTCAAAAACTTCATTCTGGAACTAGTCGTTACTATTCTAAAACTGGGATTTGAGTCGGCTCGGATGGGTCGAGTTGGCTCGGATGCTCAGACAGGTAAAAACTAAACTCTGGTCGAGTCGACTCTCTTCATTCGAGTCAGCTCAGATGATTGGTTTCTCATAACTGAATTTTACTCACTCTGGAGGAGTCGGCTTGGATTATCATTGAGTCAACTCGGTTGACTGGTTTCTCAAAACTTCATTTTAGCTACTTTAGACCAGTTGGTTTTAGTTTTATTGAGTCGGCTCGATTGACTGTGTATCAAAAATCCTTGTGCCATGCCAAAACAATGTATCAGCTCTATTCCTTAAGTCGGCTTGAGTGATCTTTGTCCAAAAGCTTTCAAACTTCTTTAAACTTCTTCCAACATCTTCCAAACAACTTCAAACTTTTTCTAAATCTAATCTAAGTAATTTAAACTTAAAAATTAAATAGAATTGGCTCCTTTTTCATGAATACGTAAACAAATTTTATTTGGGCTCTTCAATACATGGAACTTTTTCTATCAGAAACTTGATATACTATAATGATTTCAGAATTATAGGGAGAGAGATTGTGCATTTGAATTATCCTACAAATACTTCTTAAATATTTGAAAAGAGTCAGTATTAAATACATGTTCTAATATTTTGTTATGATCAAAATCATTCCAAGGGTCAACATATGTCTTGTCAAAATCTGGCAAATGTCATCCTCTTTAAGAATGCGCATCACTGGGAAGGGACATCTATGGCGGTAATGGATTTCTCCTATCCTCATCTTCTCATAAATCATACCCGAAGGACATGTCCCATTTAAAGCATGTTTGGTCAAAGCTTCTTGGAAATTAGGTAGAATGCCAAATGGCATTTTTTAGTATTGGGGCATTCTCAAGTGTTGGGAAAATTGAGGCACCACCCAAGTGATCAAGTAGTGCTCGATCAAAGCCCCAAGGAAATTAATGTCTATTGGCTCTAAGTGATCGTGTAGTGCTTAGTTAGAGCCCCAAGGTGATAATGCTCATTGGCTCCAAGTGATTAAGTAGCACTCGGTTAGAGCCCCAAGGTAATCAATGCACATTCGCTTCAAGTGATCAAGTAGTTCTTAGTCAAAGCTCCAAGGCGATCAACATCTATTGGCTCCAAGTGATAGAGTAGCACTTGGTCAGGGCCCCAAGGTGATCAACATCTATTAGATCTAAGTGATTGAGTAGAACTCGATTAGAGCCTTAAGGTAATCAACATCTATTAGCTCCAAGTGACTGAGTAGTGCTCAATCAAAGCTCCAAGATAATCAATGCCCGATTGGCCCTGAGCAACCAGCCTAAACATTGATAGAACCCGAAAAAGTGCCAAGCACCCATGGCTATCAATGATCAACATTTAAAAATTTTTGGTCCTACGAGATATTGAGGATAAAAATAAAAATTTCGTTACTTTTCAATGGAAATGCCCGAAGAGTATGAAAGGATGATTACAAAGATCATAAGGGAGCAAAACAAAACACTTATAATAGGCTAGTCCTCTTTAACCCTGAAATCTTTAGCATCCGTTCTAGATGGTAACTGATCATCTGGGTCACTCGAAGAATCCACTCCAGTAGAATGACTTTCTTCCCCTTCCGGATCTAGATCCCTGCTTCAGTAAACATCTCATCAAGCAGTTGGTCCCCTTCAGTCTTGAAGGCATGACCCCAATAGATATAAATCCACGGGGGTGATGGGGGATCATAAATTCAAGAAGTTGATATCGTTTCTCCATAAGGGTTTGTACATAGAATGCACTTGGATCCACTCTAAAAGTTGGGAAAGATTTAAATATGGGTGGAAGATTTGTACAAGTTTCCTACAATAGCAATACCAAAAATGAAAGGAGATGTCAAATATGCTACATAATCTATACTCGAGATCCTCCCTCCAGCTTCTAATGACACATGGTTTTTTGAATGATGAAGCCCCCTTGACCGAGACCATCTGCTAGATTAATGGGTACTACTTGATTGCTACACTACCCCATCTTGGGATCGGTCGATGCTCCTATGCCAGCCAAATGATATCCCCTTTAATGCAATGACCCCCTTGGTCGACAAGACACCATGGCAAGCTACCAGAACCCACTTTAGGAACAACTATCAATGACTAATCTCCTGATAATGGGTGCAAGTTCATTTGGTGCGATCTAATTGACAAAGGGGCAATGGCCAGTAATGGTCCCCTAATTTCTAGATCCGGCATTGACTCCTTACCTTTTGTTGATTGCTCGAGCTTAGCAATCTCCTCCTGAGCTAGGCTTAGCTCATCCTAGAATTCTATCGATCGAGCAACAATTTTCCATCATCCATCCTGGAGGCAAGCACCGACTCTAAAGCAGAAATCTCTCGACAAGTGTATGAAAGCTAGCCCCGCACTTGAACCACCCTGATGGTGGCATCCCAGGCTATCCAAAAGACCTTCTCCAATGATTTTTCCATTTCCTTCTTAAACTTGATCTTCTCGAAAATATGTACAATGCACTTTGAGCGAAAATGCTCAATCTTCTCATAAGCCCTTTTGAGCACCCCCTATGCCTTCAGTAGCCTCCACTTATGGTTGGCAGCCTTCTTTTTTGTAGGTTTGGCTTCGGCCTCCTACTCTAAGACATAGGCCTTAATGTCAACAGCCTTACAAAGGTGTCTGGTAGGCATAGGCACTTTCGATGATAGTTCAACACTTGGATCATGTTATAATTAAAGAAAATAACACAAACTAAAGAAAATTTCATTCCATTAAAATTAAAAGATTCTTCTTACAAAGATAGTCCAAAGACCACAAGGGTTTGAAAAAAGAAAACTAAAAATCACAAAGGTTCAGTTCTCGACCTCCTTAGGATTGGCAACAGCAAAAGGCTCGGCAATGGTGGTATGGTCAAACGGGGTAGCTTCACTCATGACTAACTCAACGATAATGGGCTTGGTAGGGATGGCTTCGAACACTAGAGCTGGTGCAACCTCATCCAAGGTGGAGGGGGCGGCGGCCTCATTGGAAGGCTCCCTTTCGAACTCTCCTTCATCTAAGAACAAGAGATCCAGCCCTTGATGATGCTCGGTGACTTAGCTCCAGCACTCAAGCATCCTCAGTTCATGACCTTTCATGAAGGCCTCCTGGCTGAAGGTGATGCAAGCATCGGAAAGTCCTTCAAAGCTTGGAAGGTTGCTACCACATGGGCCATTCTGCCGCAAAGTCCATAGAAGCTTTATCTCTCTCCATGGCGACCTCTACTTCTTGCTTCAACTTCTCTTCAACCACTGCTACCATAACCTTCCTCTTTTATCTCTCCAACTCTAGATCAGCCCTTGCCACAACCATGTTGCTCTAAGTCTCGGCTAAGTTGCTTCATGCAGTAGCCAGGTTGGATTCATATTTGACAAGCACCTTCTTAAGGTGCTCAACCATAGCCTCGAATGCCTTGACCTTTCGACAGGCCTCAACATCTTAATCTCCTCTTGCTTCTCACTGATCTTCTGATCATCTAAAGCCTGATTTAGCAAATTCACAGTAAAGTGAGTCACCTGCAAAGTTGAATGTTAGAAAGAAGGATGACATGAAGAAAGAAATGAAAGTTGATGAAATCCTGTTGAGAGCCATCACACACTAGTGCCTTAGGTCTTAAAAGTCCATATTTTGGACCCGTTCTACTCTCCTCAAAATTAGAGTACTCTCAAAAGCTTCTTGAACATCTTTGCAATCTCGAGGAAATACATCCTCTCAACTGCCAATCGAGAGCCCAAAACTGGGTGTGGCCTCTTTAGCACCCTAGCTCGAGATGCTAGAAAAAAATAATCAAGGGATTGGGATAGTTGGAGGTAGAGTAGACCGAGGTGAGATGTTAGTGGTTTCGGGAGCAACCTCAACCACCATAGGAGCAGGCTCAAGAGGGGCCTCCATCGATTTAGGATCGACAAGTTTGGTCCTCTTCGAAGTAGAAGAGCCCTTGCCCTTGCTCTTCTGTCTCTGAGCCAGACTCTCCCTCACCATTTCTAGTTCCTTAGGCATCATACCTATGAATTGAATAATTCAGTTGAGTATGTAAATGATAGCGAAAGATAGTTAAAGCTCAAAACTTACCCTCGGTGAGTCGACTGAGCCCGATTACAAAGAAATTCTTTTGATAGGAGAAGCTTTAGCTAAGGGGCTTTGTAGGTCCCAAGAATTACAAAGAGACTCTCCTCCTCATTACTCAATTTAAGAAAACCTAAGAAGGATATATCTGGTCAACCCCAACTCAATAGATCCCAATCACCTATAGAAGGGAAAGAAACAAATAGAAAGCACTCCTTCTACCTTTTAATGATAGAAGGTGCATCCTCGATCAATGGCTCTAGCCCCCTCTAGGTAGTAATATATCACCATCCCTTAGAGTATACATGTACTTGGGTGGTAAAGAATGCATAAAACAAAGAAAGGGACGGTTGAATCTTGGTCAAGAAGTAAAGGACTTGAAACCCTACAATATGTCTGACAAAGTTTGGGATCAAGTGCATAGAGAGATTCCATAAAAAAATGGAGTTTAAAAATAGAAGGGGAGAGAGGAAACCTTAGCCCAGACTCAAGTGCCTCCTCATTTACTCCTAGATGATCGGGAGGTGGGTCATTATCTTGGGCATTTAGACCTAGAAATTCTAGTTTGAAGTCATCTGGGACATAGTATGCTAATTAGATGAGGAATAGGTCCTCCTTATCCATCAAAGATGAATATACCTTTGGAGCAAAGGTTGTTGGTGCAATGCACCCTTTTTGCGATGTGTCGGGGTCTTTAGACCCCTCCTCCCTGATGCCCCATGGCTTTTTCCCTTCATAAGGTCCCTAGAGCTCAACATTTGTTTCAGGTTCTAAAATGAAAAGCAAATGGCTACAGGGAAGGAAAAGAGAGCCAACCTGAAACCTGGGCTAAGTGGGAGATTGGAGGTAGCAGACCTTCCAAAAGAAAACTACAAAGGATGAAAACAAGCATGGTGCCCAAGGATTGTAGATGCCAACCAAAGGCTTTAGGAGAAGTTCCAAACTAAGAATATGAAAGAGACCAAGGAGAAAGGTAGAGTCATCCTTTCAAATAGGACGAGCAGCCCCAAAACGATCTCAAGGGATCTACCTGCCATCATGTGGCGAGCCCTCATTGCACCCGACTATCATAAGTCATGTGAGGTAAATGCAACACATTCTATGAAGCACCATCAAAAAATATAAGATGAGGTGTATCATGGTCCTATCCATTTGAATCCATCTTGAGGATAATGCATGTCCAAGTTGAGGGTTCCCATGTCCCTGACCCTCCTTTTTTTCAGGATATTTTCTTTATCTGGCTAAAGCCTAAGATCAGAAAGTAGGGGGAATCTATTAGTGGGAATTATGATCGAGCCAGGAACATGAGATCTGTGGTTATGTGGGTGCTACATTGACCAGATAACATGCACCCTGACCGAGGACACGAGTCAAGAATATGCCTTCTGATCGAGCGGATATAGGCACAAGCAACTCCAATGCCCGAAGGCATCAGCAAGCCTTGCTGACTATTTAGGGAGTGTTCAGCCATAGGCTCTCGAGCAGATACTGATAGAAGCTAACTCCTATGCCCGACGGCATCAGTGAGCCTTGCTAATCATTTAGGAAGCATTTAGCCATAGGCCTTCGAGTAAATACTAGTAGAGGCAAACTCCTATATCCTAAGATATTAGCAAGCCCTGCTGACCACTTAGGGAGTGTTCAGTCATAAGCCCTTGAACGGATACCGGCAGAGACCAACTCATGTGCTTGAAGGCATTAATGAGTCCTGTTAACTACTCAGGGAACATTTAGCCATAGGCCTTCTAGCAGATATAGGTAGAGACCAACTACTATGCCCGAGGACATTAGCAAGTCCTGTCGATAACTCAAGGAGCGTTCAGCCATGAGCCCCCAAGTGAATACCAACAGAAGCCAACTCTTGTATCCAAAGGCATCAGTAAGCCTTGCCAACCACCCTGGGAGAGTTCAGCTATAAGCTCCCATGCCTGGCCATGCCTTAGACACCTTAAGAGCACTTCAACCAGTGAAATTTTGGTGGTGCACCTATCTCAAATCCCGAAGAAGCGATACCCAAATATTTGCTACCATAAGTTCCACCATATGGCCAACTCTCCATCACATCCCAAAATTTCTAATAATTTCTATATCTAGATAAATAAGGGAGACTGCCTAGATTCCTTATAATCTGGTCCATCATTTAATAAGGTGTACCATAAACTGGACTAGCAACAAGGATGCATTTAAAGAAATAGGACACTCCCTGCAAACAAAGAAGTTCCATGTGCCACGTGGAGGATTTTGCTGCCTTCCACCGAATTTGACAGGATCTTAGTTGGGATTGAATTACCCCTAAATCTCAGCCTATAAAAGTGACTCCAAGCAAGTCCCCAAGGTATGCGAGCTCTCCCGCTTACACCCTTCCAGTATTAGTATTGATACTGACTTAAGCATCGGAGTACCATTGCCAGGGAAACTCCCGATAGGCTTTTTTACAGGTATCGCCTCATGGAGCCCGGTCGGCACTATCCACTCCAACATCAACTCCAACCTCCTTCGATGCTTGATGAATTTTGATACCAATATATCTTATGATTTTTTTTACAGCAAGTATATGTGATTCTTTAGAATTTGATTAAAATCGAGTATATATACAAATACTAAATAAAATACCATGCTTACTTGCAGTTAAATATAGTAAAGATCTAATCATATCTCAATATAGCTTTTAATCAATGTTATTTTCATCTTCATCTTTGCCAAGCCTATAGGTAGGACTCATTGATATATTGATTTTCTTTGTGATTTTCATCCTAAACTTCTTTAATAACTCCTTGATATACTTGGTTTGATTGATGAAAATCCCTTTCCTAGTTAGTTTGATTTGAAGTCCAAGGAAGAATATCAACTCGCATATTATACTCATTTCAAATTCATCCTACATGAGCTCAGTAAATTCTTGACAAAGTTCTTCATTAGCTATATCAAAAATAATATCATCCATATATATTTGTACAACTAACATGTCATCATCTCTTTTTATAAACAAAGTTAATCTACACTTCCTCTAGTGAAGTTATTCTCTAGTAGAAATTTACTTAGTCTCTCATATCATGCTCTATATACTTATTTCAAATTATATAATACTTTGTTAAGTTTGAAAATATGATTTAGAAATATATGACTTTCAAATACAAGGGATTGCTTCACAAGAATTTCTTTTGAAATGTATTCATTTAAAAAAGTATATTTTACATCTATTTGAAAAAAGTATGAAATTCATGTAGCATGCAAATGCAAGCAAAAGTCTTATTGCTTCTAATCTTACTATAAGTGCATATATTTCATCAAAATCTATTTTCTATTTTTGATTATATTCTTTGACCACTAATCTTGCTTTATTTCTTACTAGTTATCCTTTTTATTTAATTTATTTCTAAATACCCATTTAGTACCTATAACAGGATGTTCCTTAGATCTAATAACCAAGGTCCATACATTATTTCTTTCAAATTGGTTTAATTTCTTTTGCATAGCTATTATCCAATTTGGATCTTTTTTATCTTACTATACGCAACTAGGTTCAATTTAAGAAATAAATACAAGAAAATCAAATATATCTCTAAATGATGTTTTAGTTCTAATACCTTATAAGGATCACCTATAATCAAATCTTTAGGATGATTATGTGCACACCTTCATTCTTTTGGTAAATCAACATATTCTTTACTTACCTCCTTTTTTTCTTCATTTGGTTTGTTTTTCAAACTCAACTCTTTTATTTTTTTGTTGATTGCACCAGCATCATCATCAACAAACTCTTCTTTTCTTAAAAATAAGGGGTTAGTCTCATCAAATATCATATATATAGATTCTTCAATAATTAAGTTCTCTTGTTAAAAGCTCTACAAGTTTTACTTGATATAAAGTAATCAAGAAAATATATTTATTAGATTTTGCATCAAATTTACCAAGATTATCTTTTCATTATTTAGAATAATGCATTTACAACCAAAAACATAAAAATAACTTATGTTTGGCTTTCTATCATCCCAAAGTTTATAGGGGGTTCTCTTTAAAATTGGTCGAATAAGAACATGGTTCAAAATATAACATACTGTGTTCACAACTTTAGTCCAAAAATATTTTGGAAGATTACCTTTACATAACATGGTTTAGGCCATCTCTTCCAAAGTTCTATTCTTTATCTTTAATAATATCATTTTGTTGTAGTATTCTTGGAGCTAAAAATTTATGTTCTATGCCATTTTTTTTGCAAAACTCTTCAAAACTTTGGTTTTCAAATTCTATGTTGTGATCACTTCTAATTAAAATAATTAAAAGATTTTTTAATTTAAAACTTTTATATAAAATTTTTGAAAAATATTGAAAGCTTTATCTTTATGTACCAAAAATAAAATTCATGTGAATCTTAAAAAATCATCTACTATCACGAGTCCATATACTTTTTTTTTCCTAGGCTTGTGGTCTTAGTAGGTCCACATAAGTCCATGTATAGTAGTTTCAATGGTCTACATAATGAAATAATATTTTTGGATTTAGAACTCCTAGTTTGTTTACTGTATTGATAAGCATCATAAATATGATATTTTTTAAAACTCTTTTTTGGCAAGCCTCTAACTAGATCTTTAAAAATTAATTTAGATAATATGTTCATGCTAGCATGTCCTAATCTTCAATATCAAAGCCAACTAGTTTCTTTGATCCTAGCATTCATGGCCACTAGACTTGTACTACTCTTCTTGGCTGGATCATTTAAATCTACCATATATATATTTTCAAGTCTATATCCCACAAATTTAATGCTTGCATTAAATGAATTAGTAACCTTGAAGCCTTTATCATATAATTGACTAATACTCAATAGATTATGCTTCAAGTTATCTACTAGTAATACATTTTCAATATAAATAGAAGGGGTGTTTTGATTTTATTGATACCAATGATTTTTTCTTTGCCATTATCACCAAGTGTTACTGCACCTTCATTTCTATGATGAAGAATTGCTTTTTGTCATCTATCATATATTTTGAATAGCCATTATCTAAGTACAATCTTCTTTTAATTCTTTAAGCTACAAGACATTCCTGTAAAATTGATCAAGTAGCATTTTTAGCTACCCAAGCTTTCTTGGATCCTTTAAAATTAGTGACTATGAATCTTTTGGAAACCTAAACTTTCTATACTTTATTCTCTATTTTTTTATTAAATTATATTTATATGCTTTATGTCTAATTCTTTTGTAGCAAAAATAAATAATGTTTGACTTTGAAGAGGTAGTAGGAGCTAAAAAATTGTTTGCCAAAATTTATTTTTGTAACTTGAGTTATAACTAATTTCAGCTCTATCATAAGTCTCCCTTTGATTTTTAAGGATTGTTGGAGCTTAGAGTCAATTTATAAACTAAAAGGTTTTAACCTTTGTACTTTTTTTGAAGGTTTTCATTTTTTTATTTCATATCCTTCAGTTTTTGCAAACCTTCATCTTTCTCTTTTTCCAAATCTTTGTTGCTTTTAACCACATCATCCAACTACTTTTGTAAAACTCTATTTTATATTAAAGCATCATATTTTTCTTTTAACAAGATATTATTAGCTTATATAAATGCTTTGTTTTTCAAACCAGCTTTATTAAATTCAGCAAGTAGATCAAAAAAAGCTGTATACAACTCATCAAATGTAAATTCAATACTGAGTGCAGTACATACCTCATCTTCTAAGATCATTAAGCATAGATTGGTTATCTTCCCATGCTCTTCTTCTTTATTGAAGCTAGTGTCCTCGCTGTCGCTCCAAGTTGCTACCATTACTTTCATCTCCTTGCTCTTTTTGTAGGTCTTTTTAAAGTTTGCATAGTTGGACCTATAATGCCCTGGCTTTCTACATTCATAGTATATGGGCTAGTCTTTGCCTTATCCTTCTCCTTCTCTTTCTCCTTGCTTGGCTCTCCTTTAGCCAAATTCCTTCTTCTATATTTGGATCTTTCTTTATCCATAAATCTTCTAAACTTTCATATAATAAGGGCCATGTCCTTATCTCCTAACTCTTCTTCAGATGAGAGACCTTCTTCTTCTTCTTTCTCCTCTGCCACTGACTCGAGGGCAATAATTTTCTTATTTTCTCCCTCTTCTTCATTGGGACCCTTCATGGTCAACTCATGTATCATCAAGGATTCTACAAGTTCTTCAAGAGGAAGGTTGTTGAGGTCCTTAGCTTCTTGAATTGTAGTAACCTTCGCATCCCAATTGCTTGGCAATGATCAGAGAACTTTATTTATTAGGTCGCTGGTGGAATACATCCTGCCAAGATCTTTTAGACCATTAATGATATCAATGAAGCATGTAAACATCTCCATGATGGTCTCAGTAAATTTCATTTTAAACAATTCATAATTATGCACAAGCATATTAATTTTTGATTCTTTAACTTGATTAGTGCCTTCATGAGTCACTTCAAGTTGATCCCAATTTTTCTTTACTAAGTTGCAAGTAAAAGTTTGATTGAATTCAATGGGATTAAGTGCACAATACAATAAGTTCATAGCTTTTTCATTCAACTCAGTTATTTTCATATCATGATCATCTCATTCATCCTCTGATTTTGGAATATCAATACCATTTACTTTTATTATGGGGTGTGATTTTTCATAATTGAAAATCTATTACTTGAACATAAATTTTTATCCTAGCCTTCCTATATGTATAATTGGTGCCATTAAATAGTAGTATTATGTTACTAGATTTCCCTTCGGTAAGTGAACTGCCCATGGGGTTGTCATGATCTTTTTTCTTGATCATAAGATCAATGGCACTGAGAATGTGGCTCTGATATCACTTGTTGCCTAGACTAATAACTCAAAAGGATAGGTGAATTAGGTTTTCAAAAATTTAAGACATATATGTACTTTTAAAACTTAAATAATGTGTGAGCCAAGTATTGTATGAAGGTCTAAAAACTAGATAATAGCGAGAGAGAGAGAGAGAACAAAGATCATATACAAACATAGCAAGTTTATAGTAGTTTAAAGCAATCCTAGCTCCTACATCCACTTCGCATAGATCACTTAGAATTTCCACTATATTACCTCAAGAGTATAACCGGGTTGTTTTATCTCAGGATCATAATCTAAAATCTAATACAACATTTATTTTCTAGGCTCACAAACTAACCCAATTGGATTTCCAGGCTAGCCAATCAAAATCTTAAAGAGCAAAGCAAACCTTGTTTCAAATCCTACTGAAACTGGTCAATACAAGAATAAATAAAAACAAAACAACAAAAGACAAACCCCTAAAAAGACCCAAGTGTTGCCCGTGAAGCTTGACCTATGGTTGCTTGGAAGCTTCAATAATTGCTCTTTAATGCACTCTTTATTCCTCAGTTATTGATTCAATAGAGTAGGTAGGAAGAAGTGGAATTTCTCTTGAGTTTCCAAGTGACAAAACTGAGTGTACTCTACGTTTGCAATGATTATCAAGGAATCTTTCAAGAAATATTAGTTTTTGACATTAATCCAAACTTTTATACTTCTCCCAAAGTTTTCATTAGTTTAGAGTCATTTTTAGCCATTTCTAGCTATTGGAAGTTAGAAAATAACCATTAGAATCATGAAAATTTAAAATTAGAAGTCTACAGAACTAGCCATTACTCTGTTGTCAGAGGGCTATGAGTTGGCTCATTTGGTCTAAGAGTCGGCTTATCTACACATTCAAAAATTTAAATGTATGTTCTTCTAAGAGAGATCGCTCGTCTGGTGATTGAGTTTGCTCTTCTACCTATTCCAGAAAGACACTCTTTGTATCACTAAGAGAGTCAGCTATTATGCTGTGTGAGCTGGCTTGCTTGAGTAATGTGAATTTTTTGCTTTTTATCTTTCTAAAAGAGCTAGCTCTTGCTCTATAGGAGTTGGCTTACCTGTCTGACATAGAAAAACTCATTCCCTATCAAACTAAGAGAGTCAGCTTGTCTATCCTACAAGTTGGCTTGTCTGCATACCAAATAGATGTGCCACTTCCAAAATGTGTCAGAGTCAGCTCTTGCTTCATAAGTTAGCTCTTCATTCCAAATATCAATTCTAACATCTATTTTACTCAAAATTAAGTACAATTAAGTTCTCAAAGCTTTCCAAAAGACTTCCAATGACTCTTGTGAGCTATCCAATCATACAAAATGGTTTGCATGGGACTTCCATTGATACGTAGGGTCTCTCAAAGTATTCTAATGGTTTCTAAGGTTTTCAATTGATATGTAGCCAATGGTATGCTCTCTACAAAAATATTCTTAAATAATTTGAAAGATATTAGTATACTTTTCATGTTCTAATATATTATAATCATCAAAATAATTCATGAGATCAACACCGACACATTGATAGCTCTACCAAGCCCCACCCAATTAAGGCTCCTAAGGATAGCAAAATCAAAAATCCCTCCACCTCCTATCTCTTTCCTTCTTCTTTTGCATTCCAAACCTCACCCAACCCTCCTATCTCTTCCATTCTTTTGTCACCTCCCACCTAGCTGAGACTCTTGAGGATGAGGAAATCAATGGAAAAAATTTAAAGGTAAGACATTTACTTACATGGATTGATATATTTTTTTTATTCCACTTTTTGTCTTTTTATTTTGTTCAATATGTTTGAGATCTATGGGGGAAGATTTCGATCTTTTAGGAAGGAGAGCACCTAAGAGAGATTAGAGGGTTTCAATTTAGTTCTTTCTTTCCATGAAATGGTAATTTTTACTTGAAAAAATATATTTTTATGGTATTTTTTGCTAGTAGAAAATCATATTTTTTTATATTGAATGATAAAACTTAAGAATACATTATTTTTTTCTACCTTGTTTCTTATTAAAAAAGAGAGAACAACTAGCTTTGATCCATTGAGCTTATCTTCAATTAGCCTTTGGCAGGTTCAAGTTCCTAAATAACCTGTCCCATAATAAGATAATCGGGAAGGTTCGAGTATCCATCGAGTATACCAATTCAAATGTGGAACAGGTTTGGGATTTGAGGTTAATATCATAATTGGGTTTGGGATGGGTTAGGGTAGTGAAATCATAATTGAGTTTGGAAACAAGTAGGAAAATTTTCATTAGTATCTTACCCATTGCCATTCTTATCGCCAACACCATCACATTGATACTCTCATTATTTTATTACCATAATTGTCATTGCCACACTTCTAGCAACCCCCTTACCACCACTATCATTATCGACACTATTACAGCCTCCAATATTTTTGCCACTATTATTATCATCTTGTTTGCCATCATGATATTTATATTTTAAAATAATCAAATTATACAAACATTTTTGTTTTTCATCAAATTTTAAAAAAAATGAATAAAAATAAAATTTCTACTCTTCAAAATATTTTTTTAGTTTTAAGAGCATAAACATATTTGATATAATCAATTAATTTTTGAAATAGCAATAGTATCCAAGGTGGCAATAATTGCAAATAAGGTACTACTAGAGATGGTGGCAGTGTTGGTGGCAAGCTATTAATGGTATAGCAAAGATGGAGATGACGGCAATGGTGATGTCTTGAAGACAATGGTGGTTGTGCTAAGGGGCACCAATGATATGTTGAAAGCGATGACTGACAGTGGTGCTATGGTGGAGGTGGTGATGGTAAAGATAATGGCAAGAGTCGATGGTGGTAGTAGCAGTGGCATCAGTTGAAAGAATAGTACCTTGCAAGCCAATAGTATATCTTATATGATGAAACTTTTTTTATAATTTTCTTCCAACTCATGTATGACATTTATTAATAAAAGAGATATTTTTTTATTTTATCATTTGCTATGTCTTATATCTTTTACGTTTTAAGATTATGATGAATCCTATAGATTAGGACAATGGATTTAGGGTTATGATGAGTTTATAATAGTGAGATCTAAAATCCTATAGATTCTAGTCTAAAACATTCCTAGTCATAGGATCATTGAGTCGAGGATCGATATTTCCAGTAAGACTAGCACATCCTGTATATACTTAATGGAAAGGGTGGTTAGTCTCACAATCACTTATGTAGAGCACTAATACAAGGACATGGGTGCTCATCTAGAAATGAGTCCACTAAATTGATCTACCATAAGAACATCTTATGGAGTCTTATTTATTTATCAAAAAATAGTTCTCTAAGTAAGAGTTATGCAAGTGATCCTTAGACTTGAGATCATAATGGAATCTTATGTATATGAATCCATATTTTTGTTGATACTCATTCATGACTTAGTCATATACAGGATGTTCATGGATATGAAAGATTGTGTATGAAGGTTTTGAGTAAATTAATAAGAAATTGATCACTCCTGGTAAGAGAAGAATTTATCTCATATAATCTTATAATATGATAGCTTAGAAAGTCTTTAATTAAAGCAGGATGAAATTAGAAATAGATTATAATCTTTTAATCAGTCAAGTTTTCATTATTGGATTGAAATTTGAATGAATAAAGTATTAGAGTTTGATAAATTTCTATATCCATTGCTTATTCAGGATAAAGGATGATCGAAGGATTAGATTGCATGGTAATTTATCATTAAAGAATTTTTGATAATTTTTACCAAATTTTTCATCTTCTAGGTAGGCATGATACATTGCTAGATGACAATCATGTCTTATAGATTTTCATGAATTAAAATAATTAATTCATGATTCAATTTGAAAAATGGTCCAAACTAATAATTAGGGTTAGCTTGATTTTAACCTAATTTGATTATTCAGATTCTAATCGAATTGGATTGACATGAACTTAGATCTACTACTGGCTAGATGTGGAGCCCAAAGGGTTACACATGCTAAGAAATTGATCAAGGAAGTCAATTATATTTTTATTAGGATCATAGGATCCTAATTGGCTAGCTAATTGATGTACTAGCATATATAGGCTAGTCTAACTCCCAACCTATATAGATTAGGTTTGTTTGCTTGCTATTTGGGTTAACCAATTTAGGTAGGACTTAGATTGGATTAAACCCAAAGTTTTTAGCCTTTTTTAGATACCTAAAGGGCCTTATCTATACCGAAAAGGAAGAGTCTCAAGGGCTTGGGACTCTTGGTTGGTGCCATGCATGTGGACGCAATTTTGGCATGCAGCACTCTTGGTCCTTCTATAGATCAATCACCTTTTTAGGATAAGGATAAGCTCCTCCTCTCTCTCTTCTATGCCCCCTATGGATATACTTTGACTGGTCAAATGGATTAATATGGGGTGCTAATTGTGATAAGGCATGAAAGGTTGTGTCGCATCAATATATGGCACACATGAAAGGGACTTAGAGCGCTTTTGCTTGCTGATCACCTTTATTAGATAAGCCTATCCAATTAACACACCTATTAGGATGTTTATCCATGCCTCTTTGAATTGTACCAAATTAATTTGAATTAATTGAAGAGATGCAAAAAAAATATCTCTTAGCGCATGGGATTCCGAAACACTGTATCGATATGGTGTTTCATTGCAAATCCTCCCCACTAAACTCCTTCCTGATACATTTTATATCAGATAAGTGATGGAGAATGGTGTATTTGGCACTTCCTCTGTACCTATAAATAGGTATCAATGATGAACACCGAGGCATCCAACATTATCTGATAAATTCCCTTCCTTTCGTTATTAAGATAAGTCTTTTAATTTAAGACAAGTCTACTATTTTAAGATAAGGATTTAGGAAGAGAATTAGGAAGGACAAAAAGATTCTACGATAAAATTTAGCGAGGTCTAAAGGTACCCTTCAGTATGATATAGATCCTAGTGAGAGAAAGGCTGATGAGGGAACAAAGGCTGCTGGGAGGAGAAACTAGGCAAGCAACATAAACCTATCGAATATGGAATAGCATTGAACTTATTCTTTGAACCTCCTAATGCTTCGGATGGCACCCTAATCAATCCATCTCAATATGTCTCAAACAAAGAATCCCTGTAACTCCTTACAAAGAATGTCCTGGCCAAGGTCTTTCTCAATTGAGGCATATTAAGCATTTAATCCAAACCATTTGGAGAGGTCAATCCTTTCTCGATCCTACTATCGCTTACACAAGTACTTGACCGTACTCAGTAACCTTCCATCACCAGATTAGAAATCTGAGTAGTTCGACACCTAAGCATAGTGAGTTACTTGCAAGCTACCATTGTGATCTCAAGTCAAAAGAATAATTCATGTCCATATTCTAATGCAAGACTCCTCTTCAGCAGAAAGAAAATCCTGCATGAGAGTCATGTTCAGTGAAGTGTCAAACATAACACTTGATGTCATACCAGCTTCTCCATGCTACTTGGTTAAGAGAACAACCAACAGATATGACATCAACGACCTACTCTTGATACACCATCATCCTGAATAGTATATCCTTTGGTCGCGAACCAATTTATGAACTATACGATGCATCCTCTCTACATCGCATACAAGGTAGCTCAAAAGATATCATTACACAAAAGTTCAATTAAGAAGATAACATGTGATGAACAACCAGAATAAACCTTTTATTCAATTCAATAATTCATATATACATGAGTTGCACAACTATCTACAGTCTAAATGATTGGCTTTGGGATACAATTCCCAACAGTTCAGATGAAGAATGTGAAGGGAAAGAAATAGGATTCTTAGATGAATTAGAATCTTGAGAATGGCCACTAGTTGAATCACTTGTAGAGCTACCAATTGAACTTGTAGAGTTATCTGAAGAGGAGTCAGTAGAATCATCTGAAGAGGAGTCAGTAGAATCTAGAGTGGGTAAGGAATTGATTAAGAATTGAAGATGACTATCTTTTTCATCATTAGGAAAGAGATCTAGAGATAGGTTAATAAAGAAAGGATCTCCTGTGGTAGGCAATTGAAATGAAGATAGTGAGGAGAACATTTTGTGCTCCCAAAAAATTACATGATGAGAGATACAAAGATGTTTATAAATGGGGTCCTAGCATCGGTAGCTTTTATGTTCAAGGCAATACCCAAGAAAACAACAAAAACAAGCATGGGGTTCTAATTTGGTTCACTTTTATGGCTACAAAAATACAAAACAAGCACAACCAAATATACACAAAGATTGTAGTGAAGGATAGTACTAAATAAACATTCATAGGGAGAGACATTGCCTAAGGTAGCTAAAGGAACTTGATTAATAATATAAATTGTGGTAAGGGCAATCTCTCCCCAAAAACATTCTGGATAGGAAGCAAAAAGAAGCAAGGCATGCATAAGATCCATGATATGTCGGTGCTTGTGCTCTGCATGTCTATTTTGTTGGGATGTTCTAGGACAAGAACATTGAAAAACAGTGTCATTTTGAGCAAGGATTTGAAGAAACTCATTTTTGTTATACTCCTGAGCATTATCAATACCAAAGGTTTTGATAAGATAAGAAACTAAATTTGAACCATAGCAATAATTTTTTGATAAATCTCACATAGTTCAGATTGATGATCCAAGAGATAAAGCTAGGTATAACTTGAATAATCATCAATGATGATGACATAATATCATAATCCACCCATGGTAGTAGTTGGAGATGGTCCCCAAATGTCAAAATGAATTAAATCAAAGGGAGTAGAAGAAACAAAATTACTTTCATTAAATGGAAGTGCATGATGTTTAGCCAGATGATAGGGAATACAATCTATTTTATTATCTTTAATGGTGCCTAAAAGATCTCAAGAAATAAGAGGATGCAAACAAAAAAAAAAGACATGACCTAAACAGGCATGCCAAGTACTGGAAGAAATTGATGCAATAATTTGATAGCGTGGGATGGAGACCGAGGGAAGATGGAGAAAAGTAAACTCATATAAGCATCCAACTTTATAGCCAAGCCCAATGATTTGCCCTATCTTTGAATCCTGTATAGAACAATCATAGGACGAAAAGCAAACAATGAATCCAAGTTTACATAATTGACCCATAGAAATAAGATTCAAAGAAAGATTAGGTACAAGAAACACATCAGATACGGATAAAGATGATGTACAAATATGTCCCTTGTGACTAATATGCATATGTGAATTATCAGTAGTGTGAATAGTGGATACATTAGTGGTAGTATGTATTATAGAGAAACATGAATGATTAGCAGTCATTTAATTAAAATAACCAGAGTCAAGGAACCAAGAGGATGAACCTGAGGTGGTTGAGAATACTGATGAAGAACCAGAAGGGGGAGTGTTAGCAAGAACCTATTTAAGAAGAGTTTCCAGATCTCCCAAGGATGTAGTATCTGAAGTTGGAGAGGAATCCTCGGTGGCAATAGCAGTAGTGGTTACAGAGTTTTTGTTACCTAGGGATTGAGTACCTTACCATGTAGTTGGCTTTAGAGGTCGGATGGGACATTGAGCAATATGGTGTCTAAGCTGTTTGCTATAGTAATAATAACCCCTTTTAGGTGGTTGAGTTGAAGTTGCCAGTACTAATTCAGAAGGAGCAATAGTCAATTATCTGTGAAGAGTAGTCAGCCATATCTCTTCATAGAGTAATTCTACTACAATCTTTTCCAAGGAGGAAAACGGATCTCGATGGAGCAAGGAAGCAGGTTCGAAATCATTTCAAAGGGCCATGAGAAGCTGATTCATAGACAAATGATCCTTGTAAGTATGGAATTTGATAAGATCGTTAACATATTTCAATTCGGATTCACTATGTACTAATTGATCCCAAGTATCCTGTATCTCGACTAGGAATACATTAATAGACTATCCATCCTTTTACTTCAGATGAGACAAGTCATTGAATAATCTATATTGATGAGCCGCATCAGTAGTAGAATAAAGATATACCAAGAGATCCCACACTTCTTTTGCAGTGGTAAGCCATCCAAATTATCTCTTGACAAAAGGGATACAAGTATTCCATAACCATGTGAGGTTTTGGTGATTCTTGCAATCCCAATCTTCATAATGGTCAAGAGATTTTTCATCACTCTCATCAATTTGTTGAACATGATATTTATGAGTGCCAGACATATAACTCCAAAGCCTTCTATCCTTCAAGAAACTACACAATTCTTGTTGCCAGAGTAGATAATTGCTACCATCGAAGATAGTATGTATGGATAATGAAATATCAAGTTTTTGCATAGTAGACATGATAAAATAAAATGGAAGGTAAAGATAAGAGACCCGACTTATACTTTATCAAGGAATAAGACTATAGTGGCAACTATAACAAAAAAATACCAGAGGAATGAAAAATCAACAAAAAAAATAGGACTTGTTTCACTTCTATAATGGTTTTGGTGGCAATGGCGATAATGCCAAAGAACAAGGAAGATATTACCTCAAGCATAGGCTCTGATACCATGAAAAAAGAAATGATTTCATTGATTTACATTTTATATTACAAGAGTATACATAGAATAATAGAGATCTAGATACAATCAATCGTTGACTTTTTAATTGATATATTTACATATGTTAAATAGGTTGGTCTGCGAATTAATATACTACCTCAAGCATAGGCTCTGATAGCATGAAAAAAGAAATGATTTTCATTGATTTACATTTCATATTACAAGAGTATATATAGAACAATATTAGAGATCTAGATACAATCCATCGTTGACTTTTTAATTGATATATTTATATATGTTAAACAGGTTGATCTGCCAATTAATATATTTCCGCAAGCATAGGCTCTGATAGCATGAAAAAAGAAATGATATTTATTGATTTACATTTCATATTACAAGAGTATATATATATATATATAGAACAATATTAGAGATCTAGATACAATCAATCGTTGACTTTTTAATTAATATATTTATATATGTTAAACAGGTTGATCTGCCAATTGATAATACTATGAAAGAAGGAATGATTTTCATTAATTTACATCTCATATTATAAAAGTATATATAGAACAATAGAAATCTAGATACAATCAATTATTGACTTTTTGATTGATAGGAGCTGCACAACCCAATGCAAGACCCCAGGATTGGTTATGGATGAGCACATTTATCTGGAACTCTCCAAGCAAACACTCCCCGTTCTTTCTCGTCTGCTGGTTGAGCAGTGTAGTTTTTCCAGTCCTCGAGGAGAATTCTCAGGTCATGGAGTTTCGTTCCAATGCCGACGCAGCAGTTTGCATGCATTGTGCAAACCTTGTTTAGATTCTTGCTAGGTTGACAAAACCCGCCAAAATAAGTTGTGTCCAGAAATTTCATCTCTAGTTGGAACTTGGCGAAAAAAATTTTGTCATCTTTTATTTTGTTTAATACCGTTTGTTCATTCTCTCCTGGATACTGTTTCCGAGCCAGGTACCAGTGCTTGTAAAATTCAATTGTTTGTTCACAAGACTTCACATAGACAAATCCATTATTAGGGAAATTGTGCAGATCAGAATAATTCCCATTGAAAAAATCACTAGCTATCATGAAATGAGCATTGCCAGAGAGTTGTTGGAAAGGACTTCTGAACCACATAATATCCATATCCTGCCAGCCAAAGTTGAACATGTTAAAAAGATGCCCATGTACATAGAAAAGGTTTACTCAGGATCTCTTGATTTTATTCTTTAAAATGATTTTAAAATCATATGTGCACCATTAATTTATTTTTTTTATAAAAAAAAAAAGCATCAAGAATGCATGCCATTGTTTTGTACAAGAAAGATGGAATCAAAATTCAAATGCAGCATTTAGGTCCTCATGCTGATATCATAGATGTTCGCATGGTATCATTTTCCAATTATGCATCTTATTTTGATGTTCTTTAAGAGAAGAATGAAAACCCTTTGAA
The DNA here is from genome assembly GCA_021397845.1 of Areca catechu. Taxonomy (NCBI): domain Eukaryota; kingdom Viridiplantae; phylum Streptophyta; class Magnoliopsida; order Arecales; family Arecaceae; genus Areca; species Areca catechu. The sequence continues at coordinate 141,673,975 of CM038043.1, forward strand.
CTGTCTTTTAAAGTCGTTAACAGTTGCATTTGAAATTAAGGATAACATCAGTAGAGTAACAAATGACTACCATGCATGGTAGTGGTTGCCGCAGGTAGGAACTTGGCCAAAAATTAGAAAAAACAAGCATAAGGTTTTATGTGAGATACCGTGAAAAGGAAGTTGTAACCCAGCTCCAAAACGGTTCTTAGGAATTCAAGCCTCCTCCACATCATCTCCAGGTAGTCTGGGGTCATGAATACCTTCTCAGCAGAAAAATTCATGCCTTTGATATCGAGGTAATAGCAATGAGAGTGCTTTGTCCGGCATCGGTCCAATGCCTTTGGATCCATGGCTATGATAACCAAATTCTTCAGAAATTGCTCTGTTTGTTCACCGATGTGGAAACTCTCAAGAAAAAGGTCGAGGATAGAATTTGGTGCCGCCCATGCTTCATTAAGCGTGGTAAGTATTACTGTACCATCATTCGTTGCTGCATCTTTCAACACCCTGGCCAATTCCGAATCTTGATGTTCTGTAGTCTGCTTGCACAAATGAAAATTCAATATGCAAATTCAATAGTGAAGATGAAATCTGAATTTTGATAGGAAGGTAGAGATTAGCAGTCATTTTAATTATTTATGCAAGGTAGATGGTGCAATATGTTTGATATATCTCTTAGGAAAGCTTCACTAAAGAATCCATTATAATTAAAAGTTAAAATTGATTATCTTGGTGCTTTTTCTTAATAGCAGATAGACTTTTGGCAAACCAGACAGATTTATAACAGTCAGTCCAAAGGAGTTTGTGTTGTTATTTTTATTATATGAATAATATATATATTTATAAATTTTGAAAATATTTAAAAATTAATTTTATAGCATGTGCAATAGAATATTTTGACGTGATAAATAATTTAAAAAATAAAATTTAGAGAACAAAATAAAGGTTTGAAATCCTAGCCTGAAAGGTAGATGAAACCACTGCTCTAAAGGAGATTTGTTCCCTTCCTTACATGAAAAATAATTGGACTTCTTACTCTCCTCTAAGATACAACTCAGAAGCCAATACTTCAATATTCATTGGTGGCACAATCTCAAACAATGTAATCAAGTTCATCGCCAGTCCAAAATTATCAAATGATTAAAAAAAAATATTATTGTAAAATAAGAGGGAGAAATTGAGAGATTTCAAAAAGATTTGAGAGAGGTGCTTTGAAATTTTTGGATGGATTGTATGGCTAAGGTAGAGGTCTATTTGTATACTCAAATTCCCAAAAAAATTTTAAAAAAGACTCTAAAAAATTGTTAAAATATTTAAAATAAAAATTAAATTAAAATACAAAAAATAATAGAACGGGCCAGCGCATGGTGTGTAAGCGCATAACGGGCCCTACTCAAGGCGCCCGCATGCTAGGCTAGCGCACAACACAACCCACCCATGGTGCCCACATGCTGGGCCAATAACACACCCACCCGCACGCGGCATGAGTACGGGTCGCACGTCCATGGATGGGGAAAAATATTTTTTATTTAATAAATCAACTATCACCCACAAAAATTTAAAAATATATAATTTAATATTATTAAACTTAGTAAATAATTTAAACAAGAGATATTTGAATTTTTACTATGCTTAGTGCAAGTACCTTCTATATTTGAACTTGTATTTGTATCGAAATATACATAGTATGAAGATGAACTGATCATAATGCGAAGTAGTGCTATCTAGGCCATGCATTTACCTTGATTTTCATGGGATTCATCCTAATTCCGGTCATGTCACTATTCTCATTAAGATAAATCTTCCAAAAATACGTGTAATGAAATTGTACCTTGCTAGACTTCCAACCCTGGATCTATTGAGAACTATATTCGACCTAACTGTCATAATAGAGCACTACACCATAAAAATGGGATGGAGATAGACTCTAGATCAATGCTCCCAAATGTCACCTCAAACATCATTTTTCTTTGAACCTTAACCATGACATTGCCATGATGATAGGATTCCACTCTAGTGACTAATATATGGGCATAAGTCCCATCCTTCTCGATATATTAGATACCTTAGCTTTTGAAAAGCCTTTAATTAAAAAATCAATCAAATTATATTTTGATTTTATAAATTGAGGTGATACCATATCTTTCATTTTATTTCTTACAGCTTTATACCTGATCAGGATATGATTATGCATCTTTTAATTAGTCATCTATTGATTTAATATATCAATTAGAGCTCTACAATCATAATTTAATAAAATTTTTGATAAAAAATTTTTATATCATTTATTAGATCTTTTAGCCACTGTGCTTCAGTACATACAATATCATTTATTAGATCTTTTAATTTGCTTTAAAAATTATTATTTATTTACAAGAATTCCAAGATATTGTGGCTCCTTCTAATAAAATGAGATATCCGGTGATAGACTTAATATCTAATATATCTATTATTCAATTAGTATCACTATAATCCTCAAGTACTTTTAGATAACCTAAATATAATAAAGAGTAATCTAAGATTCCTTTAAGATATCTAAAAATTCTTTCTAAAACTTTTCAATATTCTTTACTAAAATTACTAGCATACCTACTCAGTATGTCTACTGTATAAGCTATATCTAGATAGATTCTATTTGAAATATATAATAGGGATCATATCTTCCAGGAATAGTTTAATTATTTGATAAATTCTCCTAAATTTTTAATCATGTGAGAGCTATGATCAAAAGATGTGGATCAAGATTTTAGATCAAAGTATCTAAGTTTTTAAAATATTTTCTCTATTGAACGTGCTAGATTTATTGCTATTCCACTATTTATTCTTTTAAGCATCATTTCTAAAATTATATCAAATTTTTCTAAGTTTTTATATTAAAGTTATTTGATAGATAATTTTTAGTTTCTTGAATTACTTTTATTGATATTCTAAATAATAAAATATTATCTACATATAAATATAATATTATAAAATCTGTATTATATCTTTTATAATATATACATTTATCATATTCATTTATTTTAAAATTATTTTTTAAAATAATTTCATCAAACTTAATATATTATTATTTAGGAGTTTGTTTAAAATTATAAAATAATTTAATCAGTCTATATGCCTTATATTCTTATCTTTTTACTTCAAATCTTTGAGCTTGGTTTATATAGATTTTTTCTTCTAATTCTTCATTTAAAAATATAATTTTTACATTCATTTGATAGATTACTAATTTATGAATTGAGACTAAAACTACTAAAATTTTTAGGAATATTATCCTAGCTACAAGAGTATAAGAGTCAAAATAATCTCTCTTTCTTTTGACTAAATTTTTTTACTACTAACCTAACTTTATATCTTTCTATTATTCTATCTGGTCTTAATTTTTTTTAAAAAAATCTATTTTATTCTTATAGATTTATTTCTTGGAGGTAAATCAGTTAAAATTTAAATTTTATTTTTTAGATTTGATTGAACTTCACTATTTATGACTTCCTTCCAATATAATGATTCTGGTAATAACATCATCTCATCATACATAGAAAGATCACTCTCTACTAAAAATATGAAAAAATTTTCTCTAAAATCTTTTTCAACTCTTTTTCTTTTATTTTTTCTTAATTTAGGTTCAACTTCAAGTTCAAGTTGAGAGTTTACTAATTTAGACTTTAAATATCTAAAATTTATCTTAACAGAAATTCTAGTCTTATAAAAAATATATATTCTAAAAAAAGGTATCTATATCTTTTATATCATTAAGAATCTATAGGTATTACTATTTTGGACATAGCCTATAAATACAGTATGTATAGTCTTAGGTCTTAGTTTTCTTATTTTGGATTCCGGAATATTAACCTTGGCTAGGCACCCCCATAGTTTGAAAAAATTCATATTAGGAGTCCTCCCTTTCAAAAATTCAGGAAAAGTCTTGTCACTATCCTTAATAGATATCCTATTTAGGATGAAGCAAGAAGATAGCAAGGCTTCTTCTATAACAAATTAAATATAACAAATCTTATTAATTTTAACAAGATTCTTCCTAAAATCTGGAATATATAACACATCCATCAAGATAAGGAGTTTTCTTGATGTCATCTTCAAGTTTACTCAACCTTGTCTTATAATCTTAGTGATTATGTTATTTTCTAATATCACACCCTCTCCACTTGAGTCTTAAAAAGTTGTAAACCAGAAGCAATCAAAATAAATATGAATATTTGCTCCTGAATCTAACCACCAATCAAGGTTAGAGGAAGTAACAATAACTTCAAGGTTAAAACTTACTGACCTAAAGGTGGTGTCTTTTGGACCTTCAACTATATAAGCTTGGAATTCGGAGAAAGTAGAAGGTTTACGAAAAGGCTTTTCTTTCAATGAAACAAGATGATTTGTCCTTTCATATACAAAGCAGAACCTTTCACTTGGACCTTTGATAGGCATGTTGGATCTAATGTTATTTGTCTTGAAGCTTTTATCCTTAGGCTTGAACTTATTTGGGTTAGGATAGGAAAGGAGAGTAGCAAGACTTCTTATGGACTTTAGAAAGGAATGACTCATAACTTGGATTTTCTCAAAAGTATGGGTGTGCCTAATTAAGGTTAATATCCCTGAACCCAAAATAAGAACACTATGATCTAAGACTATAAATGTTGTATTTATAAGCTATACCCAAAATAGCAATGCCTATAGATTCTTAGTAATAAAATCAGAGATTACTGATATAGTAGATAACATAATCTTAGAAGCTAGAGATATCTCTTTCTTTAAAGATATATTTTCTTATAAAACTAAATTTTTTTGTAAGATAAGTTTTAGATATTTAGAGTCTGAATCAGTAGACCTCAACTTGAACATGAAATTGAACCTGAATTAAGAAGTAAAAGAAAAGGAGTTAAAAAAAATTTAGAAAAGACTTCTTCATAGTTTTAGTAGAGGGTAATCATTCTATGTATGATCAAGTGATGTTATCATCAAAATTATCATATTAGAAGGAAGCTATAAATAGTGAAGTTCAATCAATCCTAGAAAATAAAACTTGGGTTTTAATTGATTTACCTCAAAGAAACAAATCTATAGGAATAAAATAAATTTTTAAAAAGAAATTAAGATCAGATATAATAATAGAAAGATAAAAAATTAGGTTAGTAGTAAAAGGGTTTAGTCAAAAAAAAGAGATAGATTATTTTATCTATATAAACTAACCTCGAGAATTTAAAGTAAAAGGATAAGAATATAAGGTATGTAGACCGATTAAATCACTTTATGATTTAAAACAAGCTCCTAGATAATGACATATTAAGTTTGATAAAATTATTTTAAAAAATAACTTTAAAACAAATGAATATGATAAATATATATTATAAAGATAGAATATGGACTTTATAATATTATATTTGTATGTAGATGATATTTTATTATTTGGAATATCAATGAAAGTAATTCAAGAAACTAAAAGCTACCTATCAAATAATTTTGATATGAAAGACTTAGAAAAAGCTGATATAATTTTCAAAATGATATTTAAAAGAGTAGATAATAAAATACTAATAAGCCTAGTATATTCAATAAAATACTTAAAAAATATAGATATCTTGATTTAAAACCTTTATCTACACCTTTTGATCATAGTTTTCGCCTGATTAAAAATTTAAAACAACATGTCAAATAACTAGAATATTTTTAGAGGATATGATCCCTATTATACACTTCAAATAGAACATATCTAGATATAGCTTATGCAGTAAGCAGACTGAGTAGGTATACTAGTAATTCTAGTGAAAACATTGGAATGCTCTAAAAAAATCTTTAGGCATCTTAAAAGAACCTTAGATTACTCTCTAGTATACTCAAATTATCCAAAAGTATTTGATGATTATAGTGATACTAATTCGATAACAGATAGCTTAAATGTTAAGTCTACCATTGGATATCTCTTCTTGTTAAGATGAGTTGTAGTATCTTAAAGTTCTTGTAAATAAACAATAATTACTAGAAGTATATTAGAATTTGAGTTGACTACTCTTGACACTATATGTGCTGAAGTATAGTGGCTAAAAAATCTAATAAATGATACAAAAATCCTTCCATCAAAAATTTAAAAATTTTATTAAATTATGATTGTAGAGCTCTAATTAATTTATTAAATCAGTAGATAACTAATAAAAAAATGAACAATCATATCTTGATCAGGTACAAAGCTATAAGAAATAAATGAAAGATGTGATATCACTTTAATTTATAAGATCAAAAAATAATTTGGCTAATCTTTTAACCAAAAATCTTTCAAAGATCATGGTGATGTGGCATTATCGCTGGCGTGGAACCCATGGTGGCACTAACTGGTGGTCGCGCTGGTGGAAAGTGCTACTTGGATGCGGCGACCAAATGAAGATCAGGAGTCAAGCCGCCCTCGTGCTTGGAGCACACTCCTGCCTTCCAAAGTGGAGCCCCCGGCCAGAGCTACATTCCTGCCTTCCGGGGACGAGCTCCCGAGATAGAGCTCCCCCATTCTACCAAGGTCGTGCCCCTGATCGAGGTCACATCCCATCCAAGGTCAAGCTCCCAGTCGAGGCCATGCTCCCACCATTTGAAATCGAGCCCCCGGCTAAGGTCAGCTCCCATCTAGGGTTGAGCTCCTAGTCAAGGCCGTGCTCCTGCCATCTAAGGTTGAGCCCCTGGTCGAGGTCAGCTCCCATCCAAAGTCGAGCTCCCGATCAAGACCATGCTCCCACCATCTGAGATCGAGCCCTCGACCGAGATCAGCTTCCATCTAGGATCGAGCTCCCGGTGGAAGTCATGCTCCCGCCATTCGAGGTCGAGCTTGTGGTCGAGGTCAGCTCCTATCCAGAGTTGAGCTCTCGACCGAGGTTGTGCTCTCGCCATCCAGGGTCGAGCTCCCGAGATAGAGCTCCCCCCTTCCTACCAAGACTGATATTCCCACTAGCAGCAAAAAGGAGAAGATCAGAGGTTCAATCCATGGCATGGAAGCTCTCAGCTACCTATAATATCCAGGAGGTAGTGCATACCCTACTAGAGATTCAAGCTCTACAAATGCACCACCCGCACATTCTGCACCATGCATGCTCCACCAGGCTCCAGGTCCTATAGCACGCTACCATGTCAATAGCCATGCAATCAGGGGCTTCAGTTCTCGTGACATGGAACCTGTACCTCCTCCAAGAGGAGTATCCCATTAAAGCCTCAGGTCTTGCAACACTCTGACGGTCTCTCCTGGAATAGAAATGCCCCACCAAGGCTCAGGGCTTAGCAGCACAATGCTTGCAACTCTCATGGAAAACTGCATCACCAGATGGACAAGATCTATACTATGCCGGCGAATACCCCCAATAGAAGGATCTCCTTTCGAGGACCGGTCCGATAGGGGGGAGGTCGCAATCAAAGAAAAATCCCTTCTGAAAGGGGCACCAGGAAAGTGATATCTTGATGAAGCCCCATACTTGGTCTACACCATTCCTCTCATATAAAATAGAGGAAGGGACCTCCAAAAGGGGGAGGCAATGGGTAAGACATAGAGAGCGAACGGGCAAAGAACTAGCCAAGAGAACCTCCCTGCTCTCTAATCTCCACTTCACCAAGTCTTTCAATTTATGAAATCTTATCTTTCATCCTCTACACGGAGAGGTTCCAAGCTCTTCATTACAAAGGTTCTATTCTTGCTGATCATCCTAACTGACTTGATGTCAGAGTGTCCCCACCGGAATCTCCATCCTGGATCTCCTCTTTTTTGCAGGTCACACTGACTCTGGAGCTGACCAAAAAAGAGGACCAAGTATCCAGAGGGTGCCCGACACATACATGACACATCAAAGCTACGGGCTATGGCAATCTAGGTGGCAATAGATTGGCATGCCAGGTAGGGGGCACATGAGAAATGCCATTGACTGTGGAAGGTCTGGCAGCAAGTCCTCCACTATAAGAAGGACACCCGTGGACATCCACGGTCTCATGGTGACATCACGTACATGGAAGGCTTCCACTAGCCGTGCAGGGGGCCCCCCTCATTGTGATGATTCATAGAGTCCTGAGGGGGGCTCCCCGCTCCATCACTGCCACCTTCGATGGATCCCCAAATCATTGTACTCACCCAGCAGGTCCATGCCTTGCCTACGATAGTGTGCCAGCTCCATTAGTGACACCAGTCTCTGGCAACTCAGTAGTAATCAGGGATGCCGGTGGCCCACACAGCTAACCCCTGTACTAGCCTATGGTCCTTTCGGGAGGGGCCATTACATGCGACCTCCCATCCACGAGGAGACCATCAAGCAATCGAGAAGAAGTAGCAGGATGGCCCGACTAGCCGGGAGAGCCTCTCCACGACCTCGAACCATGGTGCATACTTGCACCAATAGCACTGGCATGGCCAAGAACTCAAGCGAGAGTTTATCCACTCCATGCGCCCTTTGCCCCTAATGGCCTCCGTCGAAGGGCCCATAGACAAGGCCATCCGCCGTCAGGTGGAATGGCACCTTGAAGAGCAAGAGTGCAAGCTGGCTGACCTGTATTGTTGGTTTGCCAAGATTCAGGGTTTTTCTAGCAAGCCCACGAGTTACGACACCCATCCACCCTTCTCCCGCAGAATCTAAGAGGAACCGATCCCTAACCGATTTCAAATGCCCCAGGTTGATCCCTACAATGGACAACAGATCCCTTAGACCACCTAGAAAACTACAAGGCCTTTATGAGGATCCAGGGGACCACCGATGCTCTTCTCTATGTTGCTTTTCTAGCTATCCTTCGGAAGGCTACTCGATCCTGGTTCTCCAGACTCGAGTCAGAAAGCATTGACTCTTTCAAAAAGTTAGAAAAAAGATTTATGGAACACTTTGATGCATGCAGAACGGTACCACATGAGGCTGATAGTCTCTTCTCGATCTGCCAGTAGGATCAAGAGCCCCTCCAAGACTACGTGTCTCGATTTAAGGCCACCATCTTGAAAATCTATCATCTTGATGAGCCAATAGCCATGCTAGCCCTGAAGAGGGGACTCAAGACCTCCCACTTCACCTACTTCCTCGATAAGAAGTCTTCGAAGACTTACTCGAAGCTCCTTTTCTGAGTCCAAAATTACATTCATGCAGAGGAGGTCGACCATACTAGAAGGGAGCTGGACGAGAGGCCACTAAAGAGGCAAGCCATAGGCAAAACATCTTGCCCCCTGGCCCTGAAGGCTATGCCGACCCCGTGATCGGGGGCCAGGCCCAGAGTTGATCCTACCAAGGAAGAAAAGTTTACTCCTCTCCTCGTCCCGAGGGCAAAGATCCTGATGGAGATTGAGGACGAGTGCTTCCTATGCCATCCTCCTCCATTGAGGTTGTCCGCTAAATGTGACAGATCTCGTTACTGTTGCTTCCACCAAGATCATGACCATGATACCGAGGAATGCCACCACCTGAAGAGGAAGATAGAAGACTTGATCAAGCATGGCTACCTTGGAAAGTACGTGGAGGGAGGAGCTACCCCAGCAACCTAGAATGAAGAACCCCGATTGCTTACCATCGATAATTGTCCCACTGAGAAGCCAGTGGGGATGATCTCCTGGGAGGTAGGGAGAAGCTCTAAGAGGGTTAGGGGGAGAGAGGAAAGTGATGATATACTCCCCTGCATGGGAGATGGGCTGGCTAAGGTAGATAACCCAAATAATGATGCTCTCATCGTAGAAATGATGATAGCTAAATATCCTGTAAAGAGAATCATGGTTGATAGTGGAAGCACTGCTGACATTCTTTTTTATGATGCTTTTGTAAGGATGAACTTATCTACTGACCGAATAAAATCGGTATTCATGCCCTTAGTGGGCTTCACTGGAGATTCGATCGAAGTTGAGGAAGAGATCATACTCCTAATAACCGTCGGGATGTCACCTCATCAAAGCATCGTGCTGACAACATTCACTATTGTGAGGCTTCCTTCACCTTACAACACCATCCTGGGGCATCCTGGACTCAATTTGGTCGATGCTACCATCTCCACTAGGCATCTCCTCATCCAGTTCCCCACTCCTTGGAGGATCGGAGAGATGAGAGGGTCCCGACGTCCAGTCCAGCACTGTCTGTAGACCATCCCAGGATCATGAGGGGCCAGCCGAAACCCAACCATCAACCAACCAAGCATGATAGAGCTAGAGCCGAAGGGTGGCCTGGTTAAGCCCCTACTATCTTTATCTCTAGGGGAGGATCCCCTAAAGATCGTGCAAGTGGGAGCCCTATTGCCCGAGGAGGAGAGATTCCGTCTGCTCGACTTCTTGTGAGCCAACATGGATGTCTTCACCTGGACTGCAGCAGACATGCCCGAGATTCTACCAGAGATGATCACCCACAGGCTGAATGTCGACCCCAACTACCACTCGATCTGGCAGAAGAAGAGGACTTTTACCCTAGAGCGGTAGAAGGTAATTGATGAGGAAGTCGAGAAGCTCCTTGCAGCAGACTTAATCTATGAGGTACGGTATCCTAACTAGTTTGCTAATATAGTAATGGTCAGGAAAGCTTCTGGAAAGTGGAGGATCTATGTAGACTACACTGACTTTAACTGGACATTCCTGAAGGATAGCTTCCCACTTTCCAAGATTGACCAGCTGGTGAATGCAACCTCGAGCCACAAGCTCCTTAGCTTCATGGATGTGTTCTCCGGATACAACCAAATTTTTATGCACCCAAAAGATGAGGAGCACACGGCATTCATGATTGATAGAGGTACATACTATTACAGGATGATATCTTCGATCTCAAGAATTATGGGGCCACGTACTAGTGCCTGGTCAACAGGGTCTTCAAAGACTAGATCGATCACAACATGCATGTCTATGTGGATGACATGCTTGTCATGTGCGACCATGAGTCAGACCACATCGCCAACCTAGCGGAGGCCTTTGACAACCTCCACCTCTATTAAATGAAGCTGAACCCCATCAAATGCACATTTGGTGTTGCGAGGAAAAATTTTCTAGGGTTCATGGTCACCCAAAGGGGGATAGAGGCCAACCCCAAGAAGATCCAGGCAATTACTGACATGAGATACCCTGTCTCCAAGAAGGAGGTTTAGTGCATGACTAGATGCATCGTGGTACTAAGATGTTTCATCTCGCATTCCACCCAATGCAGCCAGCCATTCTTTAAGGTGCTATGCAAGATGCACGTTTTCACCTGGATGGAGGAGTGCCAGGAGGCTTTCAAGGTGCTAAAGAAGCTTCTCGCCTCCCTGCCGCCGCTATCTATGCCGAAGCCTAGGGAAGAGCTCCTCTTGTACCTAGCGATCTCACCGGAGGTGGTCAACTCAGTGCTGGTCTGCATTGATAAAGATGGTTCCCAGCGATCGATCTACTACATCAGCAAGCTACACCACGATGCAAAAAATTAGGTACAGTCGATCTGAAAAGATTATTTTTACACTCATTGTGTCTGCACAACATCTCAGGCCCTACTTCCAAGCACATCCGATCGCTATCCTCACCGACCAGCCTCTGAGGGCCAACCTGAGCTGCCCTGACACATCGGGGTGTCTGGCTAAGTGGGCGGTGAAGCTCAACAAGTTCGACATCACCTACCATCTATGACCGGTGCAAAAGATCCAAGTCCTTGCTAATTTCTTGGTAGAGTACACTTGGGCAACCGAAGATCTAGAAGAGGCAGATAGCAAACCGAGCCTGGGCAGGACTTGGCCCCGGGAGTGATGACATGGATCCTCCACATCGATGATGCATCCAACATTGAAGGGAGTGGAGCCGGGCTCATCCTCACCAACTCTAACCAGGTCATCACAGAGTATGCACTGCATTTCCTCTTCAAGGTGACCAATAATTAAGTTGAATATGAGGTGCTCCTCACGAGACTAAAGGTGTCCCGCTAGTTAGGCATAAAGAGCTTGAAGGTTTTCATGGATTCACAGCTCATGTGGGCCAGGTCTCCGATGAGTATGAAGCTCGAGATCCCATGATCGCGAAGTATTTGGATAAGGTATGGTCATACAAAGCGAACCTCTAGCACTACAGCATTTTTCACATCCCTCGTGTGGAGAACACCCGGACTAATGTCCTCTCCAGGCGGCGACCCTGCCAGATTCATTGCTGAGGCATACCTTCATCAAATATCTAGAGACCCCCATCTTCGAGTTCGCAGTAGAGGTCCAACAAGTTACCTACAAGGCAAGTTGGATGGACCCCTATATCAAATATATTGCCACTGGTGCCCTACCCGAGGATCGCAAGGAAGCCGGCCTCCTCAAGAAGAAGGCCATGCGGTTCGTGTTGATGGATGGGTAGCTTTATCGGAGATTTTATTCTTATTCCCTACTAAAGTGCTTGAAGCCCTCAGAAGTCACCTACGTGCTCCAAGAGATACATGAAGGCATCTGCGAAAATCATGTGGGAGGCAGGCTTCTGGCTTATAAGGCACTCTGGCAAGGATACTTCTAGGAGACCTGCAAGAAGATGCCATCGATTTTATGAGGAGATGTGACCGCTGTTAACGTCATGCCCACATCCAACATCAGTCGGCTGCCCCACTCTCTCAGCTATCAACTCTGTGGCTGTTCACCTAGTGGGGAATGGACATCTAGGTTCCTTTCCTCCCATATCTGACCAACGGAAGTATTTGATTATGGCCATCGACTACTTCACTAAATGGGTCAAGGCCGAACCCCTAGCATGGATCACTAAGGCCAGGGTCAGACCATTCTTCTGGAAGTCAATCATCTAGTGTTTTGGACTCCCACACTCGATCATCACTAACAACAGATGGCAGTTCAACAATCAGGCTTTTGAGGAGTTCTACACCGACCTTAACATCCACCATTGCTTTAAATTTGATGGCTCGCCCTCAAACCAACGGGGAGGCTGAGGTAACCAACCGAACGATCTTGCAAGGGCTCCTCACCAGACTGGATGAGGCCAAGGGTCGATGGGCCAAAGAGCTCTCCAGTGTACTATGGACCTACCACACCATCCCTTGGATGGCAATAAGTGAGATGCCCTTCAACCTCATCTTCGGTTCATAGGCTGTGATCCCGATGGAGATGGGTCTGCCCACACTATGGGTAGAGCAGTACAATGAGACTAAGAATCTAGCCCACCTTCTTCTAAACCTGGACCTTCTGGATGAGATGAGAGATAAAGCTCGACTTTGGATGGTAGCATATCGGTAATGGGTGGCATGCTACTACAACTCCCGTGTCAGGCCCAAGGCTTTCCATCCAGGATACCTGGTTCTTAGATGAGCGAAAGTATTCCAACAAGGAGATTATGGCAAACTATCCCTAAATTGGGAAAGCCCCTATAAGGTGGTCGAGGCTCTATCAAATAGAGCCTATTATCTCGCTATGCTCAGTGATAATCGGTTCCCTTAAACGTGGAATGCTAGTAATTTAAGGATGTACTACCAATAATATAAGGCTCTCCCTCAATTATTAAAGTTCCTTATTGGTGCAACACTATCTTCTACCTGTGCAGGAACTTACTCGCCCAACTCCAAGTTTAGTGACCAAAGCCAAGAAACTTACGAAGCTCCACACTCCAAAGCCGGGAAACTTATGAAGCCCTGCACTCCAAAATCGAGAAACTTACGAAGCCCCGCACTCCAAAGTTGGGAAACTTATGAAGCCCCACACTCAAAGCCAGGAAACTTTCGAAGCCCATCACTCAAAGCCAGGAAACTTAAAAAACCTCATACTCAAAGTCGGAAACTTACGAAGCCTCGCACTCAAAATTTGGAAACCTACGAAGCCCTGCACTTCAAAGTCGGGAAACTTACAAAGCCTCGCACTTAAAACTGGAAAACTTATGAAATCCCGCACTCAAAGCCGGGAAACTTATGAAGCCCCACACTCCAAAACTAGGAGACTCCTAAAGTCCCATATTCAACTACCTTACAGTTCGAAAATGTAAGCTGGGAAGCTTCTGAAGCCCCACTATCTACCGTTTGACTCATAATTTGGCAAATCAAGCCAAGAAACTCCAAAAGCCCTACACTCAAGTTCGCATGACCTCAAGACCAGCAGAGTAGAGATGGAATGTTCTCAAAGTCCACCATGTCAGTTCCAAGATTTCGAAATCAGCCCAGAATGGCCAAAACCTAGGAAGACTCACACATGGCAGCCATGGAGCCTATCTTCCTATCATGCAAAAGGGCAAAGAAGCTGAAGGAAGAAAAGAGCAAGACAAAGTTCATCAACCGAGTAAGACTTGTTCTTCATTACATAAATAAGCTCTTTTACAGTCTAAGTAAGGCTTATTCTTCATTACAGAAACAAGTCATTTATAGTCTGAGGGATTCCTTGGAAACGCTTTAAAGTATGTCAAAAAAAAAGAAGAAAGAAAGAAGAAAAGATGAGAAAGGAAGGGGACACATAGTTGGGAAAAAATTATATTCATTTATCAAAGTCCTGTTTACATTAGTCAAGGATCCCGACAAGCCGGGAAGCCTTCAAAAACTCAATCATGGAGAAAAAAGAAAGAGTACTCGGCAAGTGAAAAAATAACATGTTCATTAATCAAAATTTTCTTTACAGCAGTAAAGACGCCCGACAGGCTGGGAAGTCCTTTCAAGATCTAGTTACAACAATAAAAAAAGAAAAATGTCAAGTCTCAATCACTGGCTCCTTTCCCGGTCGACGAGTGACTCCCCTCGATGCTGGCGTAGCATCAGATTGAGGGGCATCCCGGGCAGTGGCAACTTTGGTCTCGGCCTCCACTTCGGACTTTGGCTCCGGGTCCGGCTCCACCTCAATAGTGGGAGTTCTTGGCACCCCGGGGATAGGCAGTTTCGATTGGATGTTGTCCAACCCCTTCAGCCCTAAGAGACGACTGGCCTTGCACCGGAAGTCATTGAATCCCTTGTGGTAGGAGTCCAAGATTGCCTCGTTGACCTCATCCTGGAAGGCTTTGGACACCTTGAATCGGGGGACGGCTTCAGTGGCTTCCTTCTTTGCCACCTCCATCAACGCTACGGTCACCATGTTCTTCTCCAAGGTCGGTGTAGTCCAGGCCACTTCCTCCTCGAGTTGGGCCAGAAGGGTTTGTGTCCTTCCCTCCAGGCAGGTACCTTCGCCGCAGAGTTGGCCTCCTTCTCTGCTAGATAGAGGGTCTTCCCATTCTTCACCTTCAAAGCCTTGTTGTGCTTGGCAGATTTCTTCTTCAACTTCATCGCCCTCGCTTGGGAGCTAGCCAGTTGGTCCTGGATGGTCTTTACCTGAACTTCCAGTCCTTGAACTCGGGCGACCTGACTCCGGGCTTCGTCTCTCTCCTTGCAGAGATGGTAGTCACGCTTTATCAGGCCCATCCAGGAGTCCTTGATGAGCTAAACGTCGATGACCACCTGCAACAGTCGCACAGAGAAAGTTAGCCAACATCTAATGGGTAGAAAAGGAAAATGAAGTAATCAAGAAAATGCTTTACCAAAAGAAGTTGGGGGAACACCCTGGTAAGAACATCCACCAGCTACCGGCTGCTCTTCTCTTGGCGATCCTATGGCTAGATGATGGTGTTCATGATCTCCTCCATCAGCTTCCCGTCCTTCGTCAGCCTCGCATCCCAGGGCAGGTAGAAGAATACCTTCTTCATCCCCGGCCTCGACATCCCGAATGACTCTGAGGGCTCAGGTGTTACCACTGGTGGAGGCACGGTGGCAGTGGACTAGTCACCGGTGGCTCTACTTCCTGGCGAGGGAGCCGGTCTCCCCATGGTGGTGTCTTCTACCACCTCCACCACCTCCGACTGGGGTGGAGTTCGGTTCGTGGAGGGGCCACCAGGGTTGCTGGCATGGCCCCCTCCACTAGTCTGGCCTCACTCTTGTGCCTATAGGCTAGGGCCTGGACCGCTGGCCCAGGTGCGGTCGATGCAGCAGTAGGCCCCCTTCCGGCTGGCCTAATGGCGGGCTCATTGTTGGGCTTCTACCCCAGCTCCTCCTAGGCCTTCTTCACAAGCTCATCTCTGGGCCCCGCAGAGGCAGCCTTCTTCTTCGACATATTGAGGAGCTAGCTTATGATGAACTTTATCACTATGAAACAAAAAAAAGTTGGTTAGTCCCTGTTAAAGCCGGATCTACTTGGAAGAAAAGGAAGCCAGATATCGAGCCTTATCCTGAGGTTGGGCCTAGTTGACCCCGATGTCGATGAGGTTATGCTCAATTAGCAAGTCCCAAAGAGTCGGAACCTCAGAAGTGACGAGTCGGTCGTACACCTCTTTATCGGTCGGCTCGACTATAAATTGCTAGTTGGGGGAGCAGTCTGGGTCACACCAAACCCAGTCCACCCCCTCAATCGAGGCGAACAGGAACCTATTCTTCCATTCCTTGATGGAAGAAGGTAGGTCAAGCTTGATGGCCCCAAGGAGGGGGGCCACAAATCACCACCCATTATCAATTGGGTGGTGCTTCAGGGTGAACAAGGCCCTAAAAAAGGATAAACGGGCTATAATCCTGTGCAAGTGACAAAGGATAATTAAACAAAAAATGGTCCTGACAATATTGGGGGTAAGTTGGGCTGAGACCAGATGGTAGTTATTGAGGAAGGAAAGAAAGAAAGTGTGGAGGGGAAGATGGCGTCCCTCGAAAAAATAATCTTTGTATAGGGCGATCTGGCCCGAGCCACTGAAAGTGACCCGTTCCTCCAATTCTGGGACTAAGAGCCAGATAAAATTAGGGATCCCATATGCACTCCAGACATGGAGGAGGTCCTCACCGGTCATCGCCGAAGCATTGCTGGTGGGACCACCGACTCTCTAACGGGAGGAGGAGGAGGAGCTATAGGGGGTCCTATGACTATCCCCATCTGGCAGGGACCCCTACGGATTGCTACTAGGACTTCCTCATCCTCGCTACCCGAGGAAGGAGGCCTTGACCATGATGGCCCCGCCTCACCAGAATAATTCGAGCGGCGATGCCCTCTACCGGAAGAACTCATGGAAACAAGGAAAGAAGAAAGAAGACAAAGGAAAGATAGAAAACAGGAGACTCTACGAAAGCTCTCCTTCAACACAAGTCGAAGGAGGAGAACGGGAAAAGGAGAAGGAGAAGAAAAGGAGGGAGAAAGAGAAGGCTGACCAGATAGCACTCCAGAGCCTTGATCAAAAGAATGGATGAGAGATGGAAGAAGAAGCACTCTGCAGAAAGGACTTGTCTCCTTCGCTTGTAAAAACCCTTAAAGGATGAAAGGACAAGTCCCTTTCAAAAGCTTGCAACCCCCGTCACCTCGTACTAGTCAAAGGCGTGCGTGCTTTCTCCTCCTTAGCCAACCAGAGCCTGCCACATGTTGAGATCCGTTGGAGGTGATGCTTCGGTTCGGAGGCGATCGCTTTGAGCCAAGTGCAACAATTATGGCCCCCTTTGAAAGGGCTAACATGGTGTCGCCTCGATTGGTGCTGAAGCACGATCTTCAGGGTGCCGGTGCTTAAGGCATTAATAATGCAAGAGGAGTATCCTTCCATGTCAGTATGATCATTACTCCCTTTATCCCAAACGCTGCATCGTACTCTAGGCTCGAGAGTAGGGGCACCTGATATGGCATTATCGTTGACGTGGAACCCATGGCGGCACTAGTTGGTGGCTGCGCTAGTGGAAAGTGCCACTTGATGCGGTGACCAAATGAAGATCCAAAGTCAAGCCGCCTCCTGCCTGGAGCATGCTCCTGCCTTCTGGAGTGGAGCCCCCTGCCAGGGCTATGCTCCCACCTTCTAGGAACGAGCTCCCGAGATAGAGCTCCCCCATTCTGCTGAGGTTGAGCCCCCGGCTGAGGTTAGCTCCCATCCGAGGTTGAGCTCCCAGCCGAGGCCGTGCTCCTACCGTCTGAGGTCGAGTCACCAACCGATGTTAGCTCCCATCCGGGATCGAGCTCCCAACCGAGGCCATGCTCCTGCCATTTGAGGTCGAGGCCCCGATCGAGGTCATCTCCCATCCGGGGTCAAGCTCTCGACTGAGGCCGTGCTCCCACCATCCAAGGTTGAGGCCCCGGCCGAGGTCAGCTCCCATCCAGGGTCGAGCTCCTAGCCGAGGTTGTGCTCCCACCATCCGAGGTCGAGCCCCCAGCCGAGGTCATCTCCCATCTAAGGTTGAGCTCCCAATCGAGATCATGCTCCCACCATCCGGGGTCGAGCTCCCAAGATAGAGCTCCCTTCTTCCTGCAAAGACCAACGTTCCCGCTAGCAGCAAAATGGGGAGGATCAGCAGAGGTTCAGTCCGTGGCATGGAAGCTCCCAGCTACTTGCAACATCCAGGAGGTGGCACATACCCTATCGAAGATTCAAGCTCTGCAAATGCGCCACTAGCCCGTTCTACACAATGCATGCTTCACCAGGTTCCAGGCCCTATAGCGCGCTGCCATGTCAACGACCATGCAACCGGGGGCTTCAGTCCTCATGACACAGAATCTGTACCTCCTCCAAGAAGAGTATCCCATTAAGGCCTCAGGTCCTACAACATTCCAATGATCCCTCCTAGAATAGAAATGCCCCACCATGGCTTGAGGCTCAACGGCATGGTGCTTGCACCTCTCATGAAAAACTGCACCACCAGAGAGACAAGATCTGTACTATAACGGCGAACACCCCCAATAGAAGGATCTCCTTTCGAGGACCGGTCCAATAGGGAGGAGGCCATAGACAAAGGAAAACCCCTTCTAAAAGGGGCACCAGGAAAGTGACATCTCGATGAAGCCCCAGACTTGGTCTGGGCCATTCATCTCATATAAAATTGAGGAGAGGACCTCCGAAAGGGGGAGACAACGAGTAAGACACAGAGAGCGAATGGGTAAGGAAGTAGCCAGGAGAATCCCCCGCTCTCTAATCTCCACTTCACCTTGTCTTTCCATTTCTAAAATCTTATATTTCATCCTCTACACGGAGAGGTCCCAAGCTCTCCATTACAGAGGTTCTGCTCTCCATGATCGTCCGAACTGACTTGATCGTCAGAGTGTCCCCGTCGGAATCCTTGGCCCGGGTCTCCTCTTTTTTGCAAGTCACACTGACTCTGGAGTTGACCGGAAAAGATGACCAAGCACCTAGAAGGAGCCCGACACATCTATGACATATCAAAGCTACGGGCCATGACGATCTAGACAGCAACATCGGTATCTAGGACATCGAGGGGGATGAGACTTAAGCCCATATATTAGTCACCAGAGTAGACTTTTATCATCATAGCAATCCATGATTAAGGTTCAAAGGGAAACAACCTCTAAGATAATATTTGGGAGCACCGGTTTGGAGTCTATCTCTACTCCATCACTATGGTGCTCTATTATGATAGTTAAGTTAAGCATAGCTCTTAGTGAGAGTAGTCGTGAAGCTACGACTATGGGATTAGAATAAATCCTGAGTAACTCATGAAAATTAAGGTAAGTGTATGACCTAGATAACACTATCTTGCATTATGATCAGCTGGTCTTCATATTATATATATTTTATACTAAATACAAGTTTAAACCTAGAAGGTACTTGCACTAAAAATAATAAAAGTTCAAATATTTTATTATTTAAATTATCTACTAAATTTAAATATTTCATGAGTATATAAAACTTGAGGGATTGTTATCGTTGTCTAGAATTATAAACTCCTGAAATGGCAGGGCCATTTGCGCGAGCACAGGTGCAAGCTATACACGACTGATTTGCTGGCACTCCTAGTGAACAGCCATTCCCAATTTTTTATTTTTTTAATATTTTAATGGCTATATGGAGAGTTTTTTGGAGTTTTTTTTTGAAAATTTTGAGCTCATAAAAAGGCCCATTTTTCCTAGTTTCTAATCTATCCAAAGCTCTCCCTCTTTCTCTCTCTTAGTCTCTTTCTCCACTCAAACACTCTCACTCAAATTTGTTAAATTATTATTATTTTTTTGTGAGGGTTGAAGACAAATTTTATCAGCATCCAATCAATATTGTGCCACCGATAGGCATTAGAGTTCTTAGCTTTCAGATTGTATCTTGAAGAAGGATATGCGGTCCAAATCTTGATAGAAGAAATTGGAACGAAGCTTCCTTGAGGATAGTGGTTTTATCGCCTCCCTAGCTAGGTTGTATTTAGTTTTTTAAACTATTTGTCATACCAAATACTATGATTCA